>JAKCPI010012987.1:0-10477 GCA_023213315.1 Euborellia annulipes | reverse complement strand
TCATTTGGGGTGGGGGCAGGGGAGGGGCATTTGCCCCCCTGCAAGGCTCTGATTTTTATAAAATTTTATATTATTCTAAATAAAATACTCCAAAATATACATCTACGAGTATACAAACTGTACAAAATTAAACAATTAATTAAATTAAATATGTTTTGGCCAAATTTGAGTACCCATTTGTAAGTAAATTTTAAGAAAAGAAAAGTTTGCCCCCCAAGAAAAAATTTGCCCCCCAAGAAAAAGTTGAAATGACGCCACTGGGGGTAATAATCAACTTAGACAAAAATATTTTGGGGTAATGATTAAAAAAGTTCCCCCACCGCTGCCTTAGAGGCTGTTTCACTTGAGTTGGAGTAAGGGCACAGTAGGTATTGAAAACGACCGCAGAATAAGCAGCTCGAAACATTGTACAGTATTTATATTTTAATAAATAATTTAATACAAAATATGGTCTGGAATTAACAACTCCCATAATAATAATATAGAAAAATTCCTACGATCATGGCGGAATTGCTAGGGGGTTCCGACCCCCCCCCCCCTCAGAAGCGGCTCCCCCACCCAAAGAAAAATTGAGTCAATATGGGGCTTTCCAGGCCCCCGGAGAATAGCTAGTCCCCCCAGCGAAATTCCATAGTTACGCCCATGCCTACGATGTCCGGAATCTGAGAACGTAAGACCAAGCGCCCAATTTTTAAAACAGTATTTACGTTCAAAATATATTTTATTCTCAATCTTTTATAATTTAAATAATATTGACTGAAAACAAAACAATTTACTATTTTCTACTCCAAAACAAAAATTATTCAAAAGTACAGGAACTAAGAAATTGAATTGAAAAGAGAAAACGAGGACGTGGAGAGAGAAGACGACATTTCTAGAATATAATTAACAAAGGTTACAAAGAAAATATAAATTTCAATGTAGTTTTAAATTTCCTTATTGATATTGCTACGTTATTATCATTTCATAATAAATCACTTTCTAGAAACTGTCAAAACTCGCTCCAAGTGACTTTTGTTTAATCTCAGTCTCATTTCGTTGTGAGTAAATTAAATAACAAATTAGAGTTATAATAATAATAAAAAATTCAATTATTTATGAAAAAAAAATAAATAAATAACGATTATGGGCTGAAATCGAAAAAAAGCGGCCATAATTATCTTTTTTTGCGCGGATTTTTACAAAATTAAAACTATACATACATAATCATATGTTCTTCTATACCCTTCAATATTTTCATATTTTACCAAAAGGGGTTGGAATTACCCCTTGACAAAGTTGAAAAAAAAATTATGATGTGTGAAATATAAAGAAAAACATATGCCAAAAAATCAAAAAAAATATGCGTTTTACAAAAATGACATTTATTTTTACAAAAAACATACTTGGGGTGAACTACCCCTTACTGAAGGGAGCAAAAAAAAAATTTTTTTTTTTGATAATTACAAGCAATACGTCTTTATATACATTTTAATGGATGCTGATTCCAAATATGTCATCTATTTTTACTAAAAACATACATGGGGTGAACTACCCCTTACTCAAGGTGATAAAAAAATTTTGCTTTGATAATTACAAGCAATATGTCTTTATATACATTTTAAAGGCCACTCGTTACAAAAATGTCATTTATTTTTACAAAATATATAGATGGGGTGAACTACCTCTTACTGAAGGAAGCAAAAAATATTTTTTTTTTTGGTAATTACAACCAATACGTCTTTATATACATTTTAATGGATTGCTGATTACAAAGATGACTATTTTCTCTTCCCTCAACATTGGGGGAGGGGGCTCGAGCCCCTTGGGCCCCTTGGAGTCGGCTTCTATGTCTCTGACATTATACTTAAATAAAAAATCTGGTGTGACTGGCGCACAGCACACAACTTTCTCTTACCTTCGGTAATCGAAAGTTGTGCACTGTGCTTGTCACACCAGATTTTTTGTGTCGACATGTATTTAATTCCCGGCAGTAGGGAATATTTGAATTCAGATGTAAAATTTATAAGTATGGGAAAATATTTATATTTTGTTACCATGGCAACCATTTCTCCTATCTTTCCTATGAAGCATAAGAGTAAAGTGTGCTTCAAACAATTTTGAGGGCAAAACGAGAATATACATTTGAAAGAGCATCTAAAAATAATTGATTTTTGGAATTTTAATCAAAATCGTTAGAGCGAATTTTGAGAAAATCGAAAAAAACTGAAAAAGTACATCAGTAAAGTACTAGTACTCTTTGGCCGATTTTGATTAAAAGCTTATTTTGTCGGTCCCGGGGGATGTTTAACTTAAATATAAAATTTCAACCTCCTAGCTCAATTCCTTCATGCTTAAAATTGAACACACACACACACACAGACACACACACAGACACACACACAGACAGACCATGTCGCGAAAACCACTTTTTTGGATTCAGGGGACCTCAAAACGTGAAGATCCATCAAAATCTCGACATCGAATTTTTGACATGAATCCAATACTTTCTCTCTATATATATATATTACATATATACATAGGTAAGAGAAAGTAAAATTATTTGCTAAAAAGTAAATTACAATATTCTAGCCACTAACTTCTGTTTTATGTTCCTGTTTACCACTGTATCTCGCTGATTGACCATAGATAGAGGAAGTGGAGTCAGAGAGGGAAATTTAAAACTTTAAAATTTTACGCCGAAGGCGAGCAATTGAAAAATTTCCAAACAGTGAGCAAGAATAAATTTGATGCATTTGCTCGCTGAAGGCATGTAAGAGGGTCCAGGGGGGCTTTATCACTTGTATACAAAAATAATATAGTTATTTCAATAATATTAATAAGAATATGAACAAGAAAAAATGAAATTTTCAAATATTGAATATTCCCTTTTAATAGATTATTTTTTCAAAAGATTACAAAATTTGAGGCCCCTCTTCAAATTTTATGGTCAATCTAATAATAGCCTGATTTTATTTTGTCCATCAGCCCTTTGTCACGTTTCAATATTATCTGTAAAGCAGAGAGAAGTTCATATGGTTTGACGTAAATCACTTGTTTTTCTGCCGATTTAATTATAAAAAAATTAATAAAAATTTTTCGGGCAAATTCGGGCAAAAAGTTTCGATGCAATTATGTTCTACATGTATTCTAGTTTCAGAATCTATTGAGTTTGTTAGAAGGCAAGAGGATGCCCATATACTTTTTTGAAATTGAAAAAAATTTATATTGCTTTTTTTTTTACTTACAAAAAAAATTTATTTAAAAATAAATAACTAAAATATAAGAACAACAAAAATATATTCAGAAAGAAGATTAATTTATCTATGATTCAAAAAAAAATTCATTAAAATTGGATTAATATTAATACATGAAAAAAATTTCTGAATATCGACTTAAAACGCAAAGAAAAGTTACTAAGTTTTCTTGCCCACTTTGGCGCTCTATAACTCGGGTTTGGGTTGGGTAAAAAAAAAATGAATTATTGTCCTGAGGTCCACATATAGTCTATTATTAGTGTGCAAAACGTTGTTTTTATATTTTGAAGTTCATTTTTTCGAATTATGGCCGCTTTTTTCCTATTTCAGCCCACTGTGCGGCGTCTCGGTGCGTGATCAGTAGTTTTTCTCTTAATTTTAAATCCCATATTATTTTCGCCTAAATGAAAATACAATGAATCAAATTTAAAATTTGAGTATTCGCCCTGTCCGGCCTCTGGGTTTTGAAGGCCATGAGAAAATTACGGGAAAGAAGCAAGCCTAAATTTCCCTTTAATAAACTGATTAGAGCCAACGGGCATGCAAATGAAATCAGGCGGACAGGGACCTATTAAAAAAAATCAAGAATTTTAAAATAAAAATTTCGGGGGTGGGGCAATTGCACAATAAATCTTTAAACTTTTAAACCCCTTGATAGATATTCATTCAAGAATTTTAAATCCAAAAAAGCATGTTAATATTTGAAGAAATAGAAGAATTAAAAATTTCGGGGGGGGGGGCAATTACACAAAAAATATTTAAACTTTTAAATCCCTTGATAGATATTCATTGAAGAATTTTAAATCCAAAAAAGCATGTTAATATTTGAAGAAATAGAAGAATTAAAAATTTCGGGGGGGGGGGGGGCAATTACACAAAAAATCTTTCAACTTTTAAATCCCTTGATAGATATTCATTGAAGAATTTTAAATCCAAAAAAGCTATGTTAATATTTGAAGAAATAGAAGAATTAAAAATTTCGGGGGGGGGGGGGGCAATTACACAAAAAATATTTGAACTTTTAAATCCCTTGATAGATATTCATTGAAGAATTTTAAATCCAAAAAAGCATGTTAATATTTGAAGAAATAGAAGAATTAAAAATTTCGGGGGGGGGGGTGGGCTGCCGAATTTAAAAAAACTCTCAAACAACTTTTTTAGATTCTTATCAAGGGAAGGCTTTAGGGAAGAAACCAAATTGATATCTCTCCTGGTTAAAAAAAAAATTTGAATTTGCCTCTCCGGCTCCGCCCTCTCTGTATTTCGCCAATCAGCGCTATCCCTGAGGCCTGATTGGTTGTTTCACACATCGGACACGTTTTTTAGCGCTTTATTATATAGTATGATGATAGCTGGTATGATCCAAATACGCCTTACAAAATGATCCTGTATTACAAAAGAGCGCTTTTTTAAGTAAGTACTTTACAGCTATTTACTATTTCTGTAATTGGCCCTTTATTTAACACAATAAATAAAGAAATAAATTATTTAGTTAGTACTTATCTTCGTGATAGTAATAAATTCATATCATTTTATAATTTGCAAATTACGTTTATTACCTTAGCGTGATTTCCTAAGCTTTTTCGAAATTCTATTTTTAAGAGCATTAAATTCTCATTTTGGAGTTTTTTTTTTATATTCACTTTTTAAAGTGTTGAGATATCAATTTGTTTTTGCGGTAAAGAAGAATCGAAGCATTGAGAATTGACCACGAGTTAAGAACGTTTAAGGTCCGTGAATTTCAGGTTTTCAACGATGGCCGTCCAAGAAACATGCTCGCATCTACCAAATTTGCCCGCCGAAGGCGGGCAATTGCTCGCCGAAGGCGAGCAAAGCTCGCCGAAGGCGAGCAAAGCTCGCCGAAGGCGAGCAAAGCTCGCCGGTAGGCGAGCTTGGGGTCCAGGGGGCGAAGCCCCCTGGCTAGCGCAAGGTTCGCCGAAGGCGAACCTTGCGGCTAGTTTTCTTATATAATGTTTTAGATACCTGTAATTTTTTGTATTTTTTTACTTTTTAATAATTTTTGTACATAGGTATTTAAAATTAAATAAAACTTTTTTTCTCATAAAAATTTTACAATTATATTTTTTAAAACAAAAAAAAAAAATTATAATTAAAATAATATTTTTTTTTACAAATTTGTGAACATATTTAAAATTAATTAAATTTTTTTTTTCCCCAAATGCGTTTTATTAGGCGATAAACTAAAAAAACCTATTTTGGGAGTTTCAAAAACCTAAAAACGAGACGAACCGTACCTAAAATCACCTAAATGCGTTTTATTGGGTGAAAACCTAAAAAACCTATTTTGGGTGTTACAAAAACCTAAAAACGAGTCGAATCGAACCTAAAAATCCGGTCCCTAATTATTATATACATTTTGAAGTAGAGAGAATATTCGAAGCGACCTTCTATCGACCGAATCTAGAAAGAGTGAGAAATCACTAAAAA
The DNA here is from genome assembly GCA_023213315.1 of Euborellia annulipes. NCBI lineage: Eukaryota > Metazoa > Arthropoda > Insecta > Dermaptera > Anisolabididae > Euborellia > Euborellia annulipes. The sequence continues at coordinate 4,793 of JAKCPI010012987.1, read as the reverse complement.
TAAAAAATGTGCTGTCACACGAGATTTTTGTGTTGAGATATATTTAGTTTCCCATAGCACCTTAGTTCCAAACTTGACCACTTCCAATTCATAAGCAAATAGTATAAAAGTCAATTAATTCAAAATTTCCATAGGCTTTGTATATATATTTGTGTATTTTAAATGTTGACTGCTTGAAATAAACTATGGTTATTTTTCAAAATTTTAATCTCATATTTGAATATTTTATACACAATAAAGAATCCTGAATAAATACAAAATTTCATAAGAATTGGAAAAATTTTTTAAAATGTGGTAAAAAGTTTCAAAGGAGACCGATCCCCTTTTGAATCAAAATTTACATGCAAAAAAACATGCAAGGGATTTAACATTGGCTCTATGGAAGGAAGAGCTGGAAAATTAAAATAAAAAATGTTAATTACTTCACCAGTAAAGTGTACTGCAAAAAATTCTCACGGTAAAATGAGAATATACAGAGGATCTAAAAAATAATTGTTTTATGAATTTTAATCAAGCCAATTTTGAGAAAATCGAAAAAAAAAACTGAAAAGTACTTCAGTAAAGTACTTTTTGGCTGATTTTGTTCAAAAACTTATTTTAACTGTCCTAGAGGCAGTGGCATCATTTGGGGGGGGGGCAGGGGGGCATTTGCCCCCTCCCAAGGGCTCTGATTTTTATAAAATTTTATATTATTCTAAATAAAATACTCCAAAATACATCTATGAGTATACAAACTGTACAAAATTAAACAATTAATTAAATTAAATATGTTTTGGCCAAATTTGAGTACCCATTTGCAAGTAAATTTTAAGAAAAAAAAATGTTTGCCCCCCCCCCCCAAGAAAAAGTTGAAATGACGCCACTGCCTAGAGGGTACCTAACTCTAATATAAAATTTCAAACTAGTAGCTCAAATATTTCTTAAAATTGTGACAGACAATTTAGAACCCACTTTTTTGGACTCACGGGATGTCAAAACATGACATCAAAATCTCGACATCAAATTTTTGACATAATCGCAATACTTTCTCCCATCTATTACGTAGATAACAGAAAGTAAAAATTCCAAAAAATAAAATTATATAGCACCATCAGTTTACTTTTAATTAGATTATTAGGTTAAATAAATATTGATTTGGTATGAAGTTATAATGATCAGGAATAAAGCATTAGAGATAAGAAGGGAATAATTTCATTAAAAGAGCATCCCGGAGTAAATCCTAATGCTTTATGCTTTTATTGAGCAAAGTGAGCAAAAGCTCTTTAGAGATAGAAAAACGCTTTTTTTTGTGACAGATTGGCGATTAAACCGCTTACCGGATTGAATTGTAACTTTGCACAAATACGCCAAACCATCTGGGGATGATTTAAGTATAAAAAAAATCTTTTCAAGCCGCTGATAAAAAAAAAGAAAAAAAAAACATTAAATTAAAAAAAAAAAAACGAAATAAACCCCTACGAATAATAATCAAGTCTTTTTCGATTATCGTTCATATGACCTGACAAATCTTTTTTCTAGTCAAATCTCAATCTCGCATAATAAGTTTAAACAATTTATTTATGAGAAAAATATTTACCTAGACAAAAATCAGACTTTCTTAAAAATTCGCTTCTAAACGCTCTAAATAAAAATCTTCAAAAATATTATTTAATCTTCATCAAATAGTGAATTATTAAATTCACAGAATTAAATGTAGTATATGACTCAAGGTTTTTTGTTTCAATAGTTATTTATTTAATACCAGATGTGTCATGATGTGTCTGATGATGACACATCTGGTGTCGAAATGCGCATAAAGTGTTAAATAAATAAACTATTGAAACAAAAAAATATTGTGTCATATAGGCCTACTACATTTAATTCTCTGAATAAATCATGTTTCAACTAGAGCCAACGGTTACCAGTTTAAAATTAATGAATTATTAAACATTTAAAATCTTAAACTATATTTAATTTAAATAAAACAAAAATCATGGACAAATTTACTATCGCAAATATTTTAAACAGTTTTTTCTTTAACTTTTTTAATTAGATATTTATATAACAATTTCTAATATTAACTTTGGCTAACGTAATATATATATGGATCCCGTTACGCATTAGTGTGTCAAGCGCCAGCTACCGAGTTTTGAGAACATTAACATTAAAGTTTTTTGTTTTCATTGGATTATATATAATTTTTTTTGTCAATTGTGCAAGTAACATTAAATATACATTTTTTTAGGACATATTTCATAAAAAATAATATTAATTAAAGCATTTGAAACAATATTCCGTGCTTAACTCAATTTTTAATTTTTTTGGCGCTTGACGCATTATTGCATAACAAGGTCCATATATATTTATTTATTTATTTGAAATTCCTATCGGGATCCCCGTTTATTTGCCCGAGGTGCTTTCGTGTACGGAGACACACACCTCAAACCCAACCGGCCTCTGGCCGTAGCCATCTACCGGCACCCCGTGAAGTTACATCATTTCCTATCTCTAGCTCCTCCTCCTGCTCTTCGTCTCTAGCTAGTGAACATATCCTTATTTCTTGTTCCAACCTGCTCCTTATATCCAACCTCTTCTATGCTATGGAGGATGTCCTGGTTTTTAAGGAGGGGACTCCCTCAGCACCGGCGTGTAGCCTACTCCTTTCGAAGAATGCATCACTGAGAGGGAACCTTCTTTACGTCCCTTCCACAGGACGGGATGCCACAGCAACTCCCTCTCCTCGTAGAGTTGCCTGGGGGCTATTGTGGTAAGATTCTATATTCCAATCCAGGGCTTGCTTGAGGATTTGTTTACATTAAAATAAATATTTTTATTTAATGAAAAATCCCGCACGCCAAGGATTTGAACAGGGATCTTCTTTGCAGAAGCTGACACCCTTGCTCACTACACCAGCGAGCCCTCGGTCCATATATATATATATATATATATATATATATAGTGCTTCCCAAAAGTTTTACCCACCGCACCTCTATTGTATTTTGCCACAATGTTACCTCATCTAAAATTGTACAATTTCAAATGCATGTTTCTATTTATTTTGCCACAATGTTACCTCATCTAAAATTGTACAATTTCAAATGCATGATCTTTTATTTGATAAATTTACTTGGAAATAAAAAAAATATCTTTTATTTCTTTATAAAATTCTTGTTAGAATAACAAACTCTATAAAGATTCCAACACATATTTTGGTATATAAAATAATACATTTTAAATGTATAAAAAAGATAAATGTATAGTTGAAATTAAGAACACCAGCCTTGTTTATTATTTTTTTTTTTTTTGAAAATTTTTAAATTTTTGTTACAATATTAATTGGCTTTAAATAATTATTTTAATATTTATTTTAGTTAATTTTTGCATAGACTAAGTTTTCCAATAAAAGAAACTTGCTGTTCGCTTTTTTGACCTTTGTAGCAAATTATGCCACATTTATGTCTCTTTTATTGAACGAATGCAAATCATTCGCCATTGCTTTTTTTTTATTTCGCCTACCCTTAAACGGCTATTCACGTGCACCTGTTGTAGAATATTATTTCACTTCATAGGAATACATAATTCCAAAAGTTTTGTTTACAAATTGATCGATCGCTTCTGAAAACAACTCATAAAATATCTAGATCAGGTTTACTTAAAATATGTAACCAGAATTAAACAATTACTATAAACATCTACTTACAAGAATTTATTAAAAGTTAACAAAAATTTATTATATTTCATAGGATTTTTACACTACTTCCAAAATAAAATATATTGGAAAAGGATAAAAAGTGAAAAAGCTTATAAATGTAAAAATCATTATACTTGTTCGTAAAATATGTAGCAACTCCATTCTCTAACCTTTTTTTTTTATTCATTTCAAATAATTGATTTTATTAAAAAAAAAAAGATCCAAATAGAGCATATTAAATTTAAATTTAAAACATGTATATATATATATATATATATATATATATTCAAGTAATAACTTTGGTTTTAGATCAATTAAATTTTCACTCATCATTCAATCAATTTCATACAAATTTTATTGTAAATTGAATTTATAAAACTTTTTAATATTCACTTTTAATGTTTAATCAAATCGATCGGTTGTTAAAAACATTTTAAATATTTGTTTATATTAAATTATCTCTATCTAATAAATAATATTATAACAAATTTTATTGAACAAGAATATAATTTTCTTTTTTGTGTATTTATTTAAATTTTTTCGCTAGTCGTTAACGCAACGCCACTGCGATATTTTAATGGATAGCATAACAAACGTGCTCTTGGTTTTTGTAACTTTTTAACCCGAACCCACTCTTTTAGAAATAACTTTTAGTGTCTTTGGATCGAACGCAGCTCCCAAAGTCTGCTTGCCAAATAATCGCTCTATTTCTTGTCTCTAAAACGACGAATTCACATATATGAAAATACATTTTATTCTTACAAAAAAAAATAACACCCTCTGGCTTTATCGATACATTTAGTCGATAGAGTATCGATTCAAAAATTTGACCTGGCCTTAATTGTTACTAACTTCTTTGCAGAACTCTTTATTAAAGCTTTTATGGCTTGTATTATTATTATTGGAGTTTTTAATTATAGACCAAATTATGAATTAATTATTTATTAAAAATATAAATACTGTACAACGTTTATCATACAGTCGTATTCAAGAACTGTGCGCTTGCTCCGACTCAAGTGAACACCCAAGGGACACCTACTTGAAGTTAGTAGCATTTTATATGCAATGAAGATATCAACATATACAATGATCCCCATGAGGTTGGATACCATCATCAAAGTAA
>JAKCPI010012986.1:0-30289 GCA_023213315.1 Euborellia annulipes | reverse complement strand
AATATGTGATAAATAACAATAAATTCATTTTTAAATTTAAAATAAAATTAAAGATTATTGGGACAGATTGTTTTTTTGTATTTGCTTGATAACAAAAAAATTAATTACGATAATTTTTTAATAAGTCATTAAAAAAATTATAGCTCATTGTCCCAATAATCTCTTATGAATTTAATTTATTTAAAAAAAAACCGCATTGAAAAATTCCTTGTAATAGTCTAGTTTTTTAGACGTCGCTCCTGAACCCCCTTAAAACATTTGCATACCAAATATGCCTGGTACACAATATTTATTTAAAGTCTAAATGGCCTAGGATGCCGACCCACTGCTTCATTAAAATTGTTTTTCTCTTTATTTTTTTTCGTCATAAAAATAAACTTCATTTTACATCATTTTTTTTTTTTTTAATTTTATATATTATATAAAAGGTGAGTTATTTCTATCCAGAATACGTAGGTAAACATTGATTCTTTGAGTTAACAAAAAGGACATTCGATGATGATAAACAAGCGAATTCCAACGTCGGATGAAAGGGAGAGAGGCGGGATTTCAACGGAAGCCCTCTCAGGACACACACACACACACACACACAATAGCTGCATCGAATATTTGTTGCAAATCCTATCTTGTCTTTTAGTTCGGGTGGACATATTTCATCCCAATGCTGGAATCTCGATTGGATAAAAAAAAAACACTTTCGATACACAAAAGGACCCGATATGACATAACAGTTTGTAACGGTTAAATTGCAAAATTCCCTTTCGATTTTTTTTTTTTTAGGTGGTATTATAAAGAAATTGAAGTCTCTCGTCCTCCTGAGAGTTATTATCAAGAATAAAATTTATTATTTGGCATACGAAGCGGAAGAAAAAGAATAAGCAGGACGTAGAGGAGGATATAAATAGAAAAGAGAGAGAGAAAAAAAAACGTGCCACCGATCGATATTTATTTGCCATTAAAATTTATAAGCACTATTTTTTATTAAAAAGAGGAGGCACCGAGATACGGTTGGGATAAAAGGAAATACAAAAACAGATCATGGAGAATATTTGGCTATACTAGGCCAGTGTTTCCCAACCTTTTGAAGCACCCCAATGGTGCGTTGGGAATAACATTGCACACTAGTCGCACCCTTCCTTTTTTTCTAGCAAAACGAAATTTTTTAGCAAATCTATAATATTTTTTCCGCCTCTTTATTATTTATTTATTTTTTGTTTATCTAAATACTTCGCTGCACCTATATGTGCCAGGGCACACCATTTGGAAACCACTGCTTTAGGCGTTTCGCGCCTTTTCTCCCCTGGACCACCCCCCTCCACTTTGTCTTATTCAAGTGCGACACTTTCAGTCAACTCGATTCACAGGAAATCTTATCTTATAATTTACTATTAAAGGAGCAATGTATTGTATGTTTGTTTTTTTTGTTTATATGTAAGCATATCAGTTCTCGAAAACGGCTCTAACGATTTTTTTCAAATTTTAAATATATAAGTTACTATTTGCAATCCAAATATGCAATTGTGCTAGGTCTCGTGTTTGGTAAAATTCGGGTACTAGTACTTTACTGATTTCTTGATTTTCTTGACATTCCCTTTAACGGATCACTCAAATATTGAATATTTCCTAGTTCCGGTATAGAAAACAAATTACGCTAGGTCTCGTCTTCAGAAAACCTTGAGAAGGCCCGGAACTAGGAGATTTTTAAGGGGGAGCAAAATTTAATTTGCCGCCCCTCCTTAAAGTTTTTTTTTTTTAATTTTTATTTTGCCCGTTTGGCCAGTGGCCATTGGGCTAAAGACTCCTTAAAGTTTTCTATACAAAATACATATCATTTTACCTTTTTTTTTTTTTTTTTTAGGCCTAGTAAATATTTCTTTAATTGCCGCCCCTGATATCTGCCGCCCAGGGGCACTTGCACTTACTGCCCTTACTGGTGTACTTATTTTTAATTTTTTTCTAATTTTCTTGAAATCCTCTTTAAAGATTTCTTTCAAATTTTAAATATTTTCTTATTTCTTCTATACAAATCAAATTGCGCCCCTCGTATACTAGTAATTTACTGGTGTACTTTTAGAGTTTTTTCCAATTTTCTTGAAATTCGTTTTAAAGATTTTATAATGTTTTAAGACTAGTGGGCTTGTCTCCTGGCCAATCCCTCCCTCTCTTTACCCAGGGCTGGATCTAGGGGGGGGGCGGTGGGTGCATGTGCCCCGGGCGGCAGATATCAGGGGGCGGCAATTAAAGAAAGATCTACTAAAAAAAAAGGTAAAATGATATGAATTTTCTATAGAAAATTTTAAGGAGGGCCGCAAATTAAATTTTGCCCTCCCTAAAAAATTTCGTAGTTCCGGCCCTGTATCTCTCTACTAATTTAATTAATGTGCAATTTTGTAAATTTAATTTTTGATATCAATAATTACAATGTATTTAATTTAATAATGTCAACAAGACCAATCAATAGAAATTTATTTATTTATTATTTTAATTCAATTATTAAAATACTAATTTCTGATTATTATTAATTTTATTAAAAATAATAATTTTCAATTGTCTCCAGGCCGGCAAGGCGCCTGGACAACTCTTTTATATATCATGATTAAAGTTTTCTTATGAGGCACTGTCTCCTCCAACGTTCGTCGTGAATATCTATTGGGGGTTCAAGCATTTGGTATCAAAATGGCTTAAATAAAAACATCAGACTGCCTGGGATCCGAACTCGCGACCCTTGGTATACAAGGCAGGCGCTCTACCAACTGCACCAACCCCAGATGCTTTTTTCAAAGGAATTTTATTTCATTATTTATGAAATGCACAAGAATAAAGAAACTTTTTGATTATTAAATATTCTAAGAGAACTTGGATATTATTATAATTCAAATAAGACAGACATATTTATTAAATTTTTTATTTGATTTATTGTTTTTAAAGAACATTTTTTTGCTACTCTCTCTTCTTATGCATATTTTATTAATATTTAGGCCTATATAAAAATTCGAATTTTTTTATTTTATTTATAATTTCTTTAGGCCGATATATTTTTTACTTTCTCTTACCTATGTATATATGTAATATATATATATAGAGAGAAAGTATTGGATTCATGTCAAAAATTCGATGTCGAGATTTTGATGGATCTTCACGTTTTTGAGGTCCCCTGAATCCAAAAAAGTGGTTTTCGCGACATGGTCTGTCTGTGTGTGGGTGGGTGGGTGGGTGTGTGTGTGGGTGGGTGTGTGTGTGTGTGTTCAATTTTAAGCATGAAGGAATTGGGCTACGAGGTTGAAATTTTATATTTAAGTTAAACATCTCCCGGGACCGGAAAAATAAGCTTTTAATCAAAATCGGCCAAAGAGTACTAGTACTTTACTGATGTACTTTTTCAGTTTTTTTCGATTTTCTCAAAATTTGCTCCAACGATTTTTTTTTAAATTCAAAAATCAATTATTTTTTAGATTCTCTTTAAAATGTATATTCTCATTTTGCAATTGAAATCTTCTGAAGACCACTTTACTCTTGTATTTCATAGGGAAGATAGGAAAAATGGTTGCCATGGTAACAAAATATAAATATTTTCCCACACTTATAAATTTTACATCTGAATTCAAATGTTCCGTACTGTCGGGAACTAAATATATGTCGACACAAAAAATCTGGTGTGACAAGCACAGTACACAACTTTCGATTACCGAAGGTAAGAGAAAGTTGTGTGCTGTGCGCCAGTCACACCAGATTTTTTATTTTAACCTAAAAAAAAAAATAATTTTTCTCCAACTTTGTTGTGAATAAATATTTCCAAAATAGACGTAAATAAAACAAAAATAAAATGTTCATTCAGTCCATTTTTATAAAGATATTTATTTCCGTTCTAGTTTTGTGTCTCTGCATGTGTGTGTGTGTGTGTGAAAGAGAGTGAGTTAGAGGGAATTCCATTCCATAGGCATTAGTCTGAATTTGCTGGCAAATATTTGCCCGTTTGATTTGCAGTGGCAGATGGCCGGAAGGGCGTGGTCTCCCCTCTCTCTCTCTCTCTCTTTCGCTCCAATTTCTGGAATGACATTGCATGTCAGGGGGGCTCGTCGTCGTCGTCGTCCTCACATTCACATTCGAATTATCTATATAAGAGACAAAAGGAACTTTACTTTTATCCATGTACGGTATATTCAATTGTCTAAAGAGGGTGGAATTTTAATAATACCGAAGGAGATATTGTAAATAGAGCTGATATCTTAATTTTTCTTTATTTCTTGTGTTGCCTTGTATATTTTACATGTTAAAACACTTAATAAATTAAATAAATATATTTAATATTTACTGAGTACCTCCTATGCACGATTTATAGTTTTTAAAAAGTCGACTTTCAGAAATGATTAATCGATTCCTAGAATCGAAAAATATCAATACGATTCCAAAAACTAAAATCGACCTTTCGAGTGCCTTTTCATTCATATTTGAAAATAAACAACATCATGTGACTTTTTTCCTGCTCTAAATTCTGACATTCATCGGTGATCAGCCTCCAAAACGATCCGTTTTATCCCCAGCGATTATTTAGTTGAACCTCCTATCCCCTTTAATAGAACGAAAAACGATAAACTCGTATTTTATGATTCTAACCCATATAATGAATGACCTATTTACTATTGTTTGACAATTTCCCCTTTAAAATTTCAATAATTACAGGGATGATTAAAACTACTCGTTTTATTTTTATTTTATAAAGAAGGGAGGGATTGAGGTCTTCTCTCTTTTCTCTCTCTCTCCTTTTCCAAGGAGCAAAGGGCTCTCCTTTATAACCTCTCCGAGTGCTGATCCTTGCAATTGCAAATGCCCTTCGTTCCTTCCTTCCTTCCTTACAACGACACATGTGTGACTCACACACTAAACCACTTCACCTGCTGATTCATGAATTCTAATAATATACCTACTTCCCTTCCTTCCTCTCTTTCTATTCTTTTTTATGCGTGTTTCTAAATTAAATTAAATCATTGTTAGTTAATTGTTTCATTTTTAAGCTTTTGATATTCAATTTACTTATTACTTGTGAGAGCTGATCAGTGGCGTAGTGAGCCTAACTCGCGCCCGGGGCACAATATCTTTTAGCGCCCCCCCCCTCCTTCGAAAAACCATATAATATTATATATTAAATATACAAAATTATTATATTACACTCGCACTAAATTTAAAACATATTTTCCAGAAATCAATTATAATAAAAATAATAAAAATTATCCAGCAATATTTTGTTTTGCTGACGATTTGGCGCCCCTTTGGGAGTAGCGCCCGGGGCATGATGACCCCCCTTGCTCCCCCTCGCTACGCCACTGGAGCTGATTCTTTGAAATGAAGGTTCAAAACTCGTGAAAACTCAAAAAATAAATAAAATAAAAATATTATAAAGAGATAAATATTTATAATGTTTAAACTCTATTAGAAATGATAAATAAAGTAGTAGCGCCACCGGCGGGTTTCCTTTCTAGAGGTTCTAGAGGTCGAGGGTTCGTATCCCATCACTAGAGAAGAAATTTGTTTCTAATAAATTGGCTAACATTCATTTGAGTGGAAAGACCGATTGGTAGCCTACTCAACAATAATATATACATATACTGTATCTTACGGTTCAAACTCTTCTTTTTTTTTATCCGATGGCCCTCAGGACGAACTAGTTTGTCCTAAAAAACAGTTTGGCCTGAAGCATAAAGGCTTTGCGACTATTAATAATAAAATTTTAATTTGTTTAAGTAATTATCCAAATGTGCGACATTCTTTGTCAAATCCTACAAAATTTGACAAAATCTAATTTCTCCGAAATTCCTAAAAAAAAAAAATTTGATGACAAAATTAATCTCTTCTTTTTATAATTTTTATCCAATTGAAAAAAATTTTCTCCCTTTGATCGTAGTCAGTGGTGTCATTTGGGGGGGGGGGGGCAGTTTTTAAAATTTTATATTAAAAATATAATTTTTTCCCCAAAAAATATTTTTCTCAAATCTCGGGGGGGGGGGGGTAATTACTCCCTTTACCCCCCCACCCTTGTATCTGCCCTTGGTTCAAGGTGTTTACGGTGTCTCCCGGCACCTCTCGGCTTGTTTTATAGATCATATAAAAACTTAAGTAATCGCTCAGGGGCCCACATCTTATGAGTACGTGGATGGCGACCACGAGCTGCCCGAGCTGGAACAGGCAGTCCTTCAGTTCTTTGCATGTCTGTCTCTTACTTCCTCTTTTCAACAGGCATCAGACCGTGGGACGGACAGGCCTGTCCTATTTCTTCCTGTCTCAAAAACGCATGATAGGGTTGGAGGGAAAAATGAAGTCCGCCGACCCCGCATCGCGGGAATAAGGCGAGGACAGAAGAAGATTAAAACCTAAGTAACAGTAGTTAATATTTGTTTTTGTATTTAAACCACTGGACGCAAGTGTAGCAGTGTCTATTCGCATCCAGTACCAAGCGATAAATCTAAATTATTAGCTACCAAGAAAAATAGGGACAAGATCTAATTTAAATGGCTTCAAAAAAAATTACGTTTTGTTATCAAAAATTTTGGAAAAAAAATTCTTAATACTGTAGTAAGGAAAGTCGAATAGAAAAACTTCTTTACAATCAGCATTAATATTTAATAACAATATAATTATCTTTATTACCAAAGATCCGCACCCCTCTAGATTTTTACTAAAAGATAAATTCCAACTTCACGCCTCCCACCAAATAAATAAATCAATAAAAAATAATTTATTTGATAATTAAATTTTTTAATGCACATTCAATTTTTTTTTTTTCATCATCAGATAGCATTATTTATTTTGATAATCATCTATCTCTCTTTTTATTAATAAATTTGTCAAATTTTCAACAAAAAAAAAAAAAAAAAAAAAAAAACAATTGAAGTTATAAAGTTTGTTTCTCAATTATAATTGAATGACTTGTGAAGTTAAAATCCTTGACTTGTGATTAAAAAAAAAATAAAACGAAATTACAATTAATTAAAAGCGTTTTTTTTTTTCTTGAATTATCGTTGAAGGGTGGAAAAAGGAAGAAGGCAGAGCGCGCACACCTGGCAAAGAAGTTTTCCTCTTTAAATTCTTCTCTCTTTATATATATATTTGGAGGTATATATACAACTATCCCTTTCCCATTCGTGATAACGCCAATCTGCCCTCTCGGTACACTCTGTACATGTCGCGTGATGCATCAAGATAACGCTCTCTCTCTCTCTCTCTCTCTCTTTCCCACCCCTTGCATTTCAGCGCCGCTATATAACTTGACTTGGATGATTACATTCCCGCTAATCGAGATCGCACGCCCGGCTATTTTAATTACTTTGCGTTCCCCCTCTCTCTCATTCGGCCTCTCAACACGCTCTCAATGGACGACGTCGTCATCGGCGTCGTCGTCGACAAGGTCTAATGAATTGATCAAGCCCGCAAATAAAATGCCTTCTTCCCAAGATAGACTAAATAATAATTATAATAAAAATTCGTTTGATAATCTTTTCAAGTATTAATAGAAATTATTTCTTTTTTTTTTTTCTTTTTAAAACCAATTATGGTTCTAAAAAGATCTTAGAGAGAATTCAAGAAGAGATTGCATGTCGAATGAAAGGAAAAACTAATTAGGAAAATCAGGGATAATTAAGCATTGATTGATTACACCTTTAGCTTTTTAACTGCAATAACAAATATATGATGAGAACAAAAAGAACTTGGAAAGAATTAACATGGAGCAAGCTGTCAAAAGAATTGAACATCAGTACTGTATATCTCAAAAATAAACTTTTTAAAATTTGGAATTTTAAATAGTTTTTATTCTTACTCAATAAAAAGTTTTTGAGTTTTTTTTTTTAAAGAGTACGTACACAAGAAATTCGAGGTGAAATTTCTTAACATTTGTTAACATGATGATTGTTTCAGCTTCCTCTGAAGAAGAGCCTTTGTGCTTTCGAAATATTAGGAATTAAACTCATTTGGAAAAATACAAAACTTTGTTGTTATTTTTCCCTTCCTACACCCTTGCCCCCATCCGGGCGACTCTGGATTCAAAGGAAAAGAACGAAAGAGTACAGCTATGGAGAGAACATCCAAAGAACTTCTCGGGACATTTGACCATAAAAGAACTGCGGACTGCCTGAAACTTAGTAAGAACAAGTTGAGAATACTGACGGGTTTCTTAACAGGACACTGCAGACTCAGGGGACACCTGAAGAAACTGGGTCTTGAAGAAATTGACATAAGCAGATTCTGTGAATCAGCAGAAGAGACCCCAGCTCATCTCCTCAAGGATTGTGGAGCTCTGATCCACAAAAGAAAAAGAATATGGGGAGCATATTGTCTGTCATCGAAGGAGCTTCCTTCCTTAGAACCGCGCCAGATCCTTAGCTTTTTGGGAGCCACCGGACTGGAAAAGATACTCTGAACGGGGACACAATAGATCCGGGAGGTCGTAGTGCAACACACACCCCTACGAGCGAATCTTTCTATCTACACCCTTGCCGAAAAATCAGCGTGGTTGTGGAGTGAGTTTCGGTTTATAGTTCTCTCGGCATCACTCATTAAGATTCAAACTATTATTAGAGTTGCATTCGAATTCAAAAGTTCCTCTCCACACAAGTATTATGACTAGCCTACCGGGAGCGAAAGGTCAACGTGGGGCTAGAAATAAATAAAAGGAAAAATAATATTCTGTTCTTCTTTTTAATCTCTACCTATAATATCCAATATACACAGGGCCGGATCTAGGGAGGGGCAGTGGGTGGTGTGCCCGGGCGGCAGATATCGGGGGCGGCAATTAAAGATAGATTTACTAAAAAAGGTAAAATATATGAATTTTGTATGAAAATTTTAGAAGGGGGCGGCAAATTATTTGCCCCCCTAAAATCTCTAGTTCCGGCCCTAATATACAGCTATAAATGAAATATTTTTATTTTATGAATTGTCATGATTTGACTCTAGTTGTTATTGGTGAGGCCATTTTATACATAACCTTACTTAATTTGACTCTAGTGGTTATTAGTGGCGCCATTTTAAACTTAACCTCACTTTTGTCATCTCATTAAAATCTCCTTAATGAAAGGAATTTTTTTATTTATGTTATAAGTAGGCTCTTTCAAAACAAAAACAAAAATCTTTTCATCTATTTACTTTTATCTTCTTTATGAATTCAAGTGAGTGTAAAAAAAAAAAAAAAACTTTTCTAATTTTGAATTGAATGGTGTGCTATTCGTTGAGTACTAGGTTAATTAAGAACTTTTAATAGGCCATCTAGAGTTCTTCTTCACATTAGTTGAAACTAAACTATAACTTTGTATAAAAGTGAATTGAAGACAAAACTAATTAGCATAATAGAATATGAATGTTTGAAATAGAGAGAGAAAGAGAGAGATAAAAAAAAATAATATCCAAATGGATACTTTATCTTATTTGTAATTGAAAAGTTAAACATATAAATTAAAATATGAAATTTGATGAGAAAATAAAATTATCTCATGAATTAAATTTCATTTCCTCAATTTAATTTTTGTAATATGACGCCTTCAACATTCGAATTAGAATTGTTCCTTTTTTTGTGTGTGTGAACTACGTAGTCTCTCTTCTTTTTTATCAACAAGCTATTAGAATTTTTACTTTCTCTTACCTAGATGTATATTTTAATATACATATTTAGAGACAGAAAGTATTGTATTCATGTCAAAAATTCGATGTCGAGATTTTGATGGATATACACGTTTTGAGATCTGCTGAATACAAAAAAGTGGTTTTCGCGACATGATCTGTCTGTATGTTAACAAAATATCTCAAGAACGAAAAGAGCTAGGAGGTTGAAATTTTATATTTAAGTTAGGCACCCCCATGGGACGTGACACGAAGCTTTTGAACAAATTCGACCAAAGAGTACTAGTACTTTACTGATGCACTTTTTCAGTTTTTTTCGATTTTCTCAAAATTCGCTCCAACGATTTTTTTTTTTTTAATTCATAAATCAATTATTTTTTAGATGCTCTTTCAAATGTATATTCGCATTTTGTCATTGAAATCTTATTAAGACCACTTTACTCTTGTACTTCATAGGAAAGATAGGAGAAATGGTTGCCATGTTAACAAAATATAAATAAATATTTTTCCATACTTTTTTTTAACACTCACAATTTTTTCTCATTCACACTCATATTCACACACACATACACACAGTCTTTTCGGCAAATACCTCCCCTCCTGCCCCCTCCCCCCAAATGACTCCACTGGTCTAGTCAGGTTGACAGTCGTGTTTCTTTGTTTCCGGGTGACATCATTATCCTAGAGAAAAAGCTAGAATCTACTCAATAAATCACAACAATTTAAATTTATTCAATATAAATATCTTTTAACATCTTTATATCACAGTGAACAAATCTCTACGTCAACCGCGTAGCGATGGAAGGGAGAGAATGCAACGTTTCAGGGAATGAAATGAAATTGATCTAAAATAAGTTTGCTTAAAGAAGTATTTTTGTTCAATAATCTAAATATTTATTTTTATATTTAGGCCTACTGTTTTTTACTTTCTCTTACCTATGTATATATGTAATATATATACCGGTATAGAGAGAAAGTATTGGATTCATGTCAAAAATTCGATGTCGAGATTTTGATGGATCTTCACGTTTTGAGGTCCCCTGAATCCAAAAAAGTGGTTTTCGCGACATGGTCTGTCTGTGGGTGGGTGGGTGGGTGGGTGGGTGGGTGTGTGGGTGTGTGGGTGTGTGGGTGGGGGGTGTGTGTTCAATTTTAAGCATGAAGGAATTGAGCTATGAGGTTGAAATTTTATATTTAAGTTAAACACCCCCGGGACCGGAAAAATAAGCTTTTAATCAAAATCGGCCAAAGAGTACTAGTACTTTACTGATGTACTTTTTCAGTTTTTTTCGATTTTCTCAAAATTTGCTCCAACGATTTTTTTTAAAATTCAAAAATCAATTATTTTTTAGATGCTCTTTAAAATGTATATTCTCATTTTGCGATTGAAATCTTCTGAAGACCACTTTACTCTTGTATTTCATAGGGAAGGATAGGAGAAATGGTTGCCATGGTAACAAAATATAAATATTTTCCCATACTTATAAATTTTACATCTGAATTCATATGTTCCGTACTGTCGGGAACTAAATATATGTCGACACAAAAAATCTGGTGTGACAAGCACAGAACACAACTTTCGATTACCGAAGGTAAGAGAAAGTTGTGTGCTGTGCGCCAGTCACACCAGATTTTTTTAGAACAAACTCGTTTATCCTAGGATAATCTTTTATGTCCTGAGTCCCATCGACTCAACTATTTTCTTCTAGACCAAACTAGTCCATGCAGTGGAGTCATTTGGGAGGGGCAGGGGTGCCATTTACTCCCCCCCCCCAGAAGCTTTTGATTTTTATAAAATTCCATATTATTCTAAATAAAATATTTCAAAATATATCTACGAGTAGGCCTATATAAACTGTACAAAATTAAACAATTAATTATATTAAATATATTTTAGCCAAATTTGAGTACCTATTAGCAAGTAAATTAAGAGAAAAAATTAAGTTTGCCCCCCCCCCCAAGAAAAAGTTGAAATGACGTCACTGAGTCCATAGACAAACCGTACCCTATGTTACTCATGAGAGTTGGCATACAGTCTTTTATTTCAATACTATGCCAATAAATTTCTCAATTAAAAAAAAAATGGCTAATTACTAAAAAAGTGAACAACAAAGTCGGATCAAAAGTGAAAGCATCAAAAGAGCTATCAATGCAATACAACTTCGGGGATCATTAATTTACGTTCCATTTTCAATTCCTCTCCAATCGCAAAATTAATTTTAATTAATACGTTAATTTTTTTAAACTATTTTTCTCTCTTTAAATAAAATACCCACCCCCCTCCCCCCTCCATCATCCAATCCCATTGATATCATCAATTTCATTTTTGGTTTTGAATTTTTCAAGATTTGTATAAATAATAGATAGTTATTATTATTATAATTAAAACAGTAATAAATTATGCAATAAATTATCCTGAAAAGATGGTTAAATATGAATAGATAATCTAAATGGGGTTTTGCATGTTATTTTGTTGACTCTCTGACATCCGGATCAAATTAAATGCATTTGTGTGAACTTATTAATTTGAAATGAAGCCAACCAGCATTATATTCAATTATATATATAGGGCCTATATATAATAAATCCAACTCTCTCTTTCTCACTCCAATGGATTATATATAATTGTGTAATTTTATATTTATATAGATGTTTATTATTTATTATAAAATACCTCAATCATCGTTGTTGTTTTTTTTTTTTTATCGTCCACAAAAAAAAAAATTGAGTCAATAAATTGTTAAAATAAGGGATTGATTTTGAGAAAAAAATTCATTTAGACGTTAAACTCCTGTCGCTTAGTGTAAGATCTGTCCTATACTCGTACACTGATAAAAATTTCCAAGGGATACTCATAAACAAGTATAAAAAAGTCTGTTACACAATTTTACATTCGGATATATCTCTATATACTAAAAAAATGAACTTTCATAAACCAATTTATTATAATAAATAATATAATATAATAATATAGGCCTATTATCATTTTCATAAACCGGTTTTTGAAAAATTTCATACACTATTTAAAAAAACCGCCTCTCGAGAGTTTTGAACTCGAGTTCTTGGTTTCTTCCTTCATACGCAATGGCGTCATTTCAACTTTTTCTTGTGGGAGGGGGGGGGAGCAAACATTTTTTTTTCTTAAAATTTACTTACAAATAGGTACTCAAATTTGGCCAAAAGATATTAAATTAATTGTTTAATTTTGTACAGTTTATATAATTTAAAATAATATAAAATTTTATAAAAATCAGAGCCCTTGGGGGACAAATGCCCCCCTGCCCCCTCTCCCAAAAGACTGACGCCACTGTTCATACGTATGACGCCTGTGCCATAGTCTAAATGTTAAGAATATCAAACTTTTTAGCTTCTTGAATTTGATTCATGTTTTTTTTTTTTTTTTTTTTTTTTTTTTTTAACTTAATAAACCAGTATATGAATTTGAATTCACAAACTGGTTGTATTAAAATTAAAGCGCGACAGTATATGAAAAACGATTGAAAATTTATATTTTTTTTACAGAGTAGCTAAGAGCTAGGAACTTAAGCCAATGCAGAGATTTTAAATTATATTGGAGGTAAATAAAAACCACGTGCAGCAGGGAGGGGGAGCGGAAATTTGCTTATTCAGGGGAGGGGGCAATTTAGAATTTGAAATATTAAAAAGGAGGGACTTGGAAAAAAGGTTAGGAGGAGGGGAGGGGGCGCAAGTTAGACACTTGCCACAGGTGCTTCATACCCTTGTTACGGCACAGCCATATGTATTTATTTTTTAGCAGATTTATTGACAAGTTTAGATGAAAGAAAATACAGTAGTCGATTAATTGGCTTTTCCGGCTAATTGACAATAATCAAATATCTTTAGTGAATACATCATATTTCACTCATCAGACTTATTATTAATTTTTTTTTTTTTTTTTTTTTTTTTTTTGTTTAATATTGTTATGGCATATATTCATTTCCATTGCGCACACAGAGTATTTTTTTTCGCCCCCAGTTGAATTTTTTTTTCAGTTCTGATGATAAAGAGCTCCCCAGTGGGTCATTAGACCTTAATACCTGAGCTAGGGGTTAATGTTGATAAAAAGCCACAAAATGGATCGTAGATATTCCAAATGAAATATTAATAATTTTATTGATGAAAAAAAAAAAAAAAAATCTTGTAGAGAAAGAAAATCGGATAAAAAGAGAGGAATAAAATTAATACATTTGAAAAAAAAAAAGAGAGAAAAAATTGCTAACAAAGCAGTAGATTTCTTCTTCCTCCCTTTAAAGGGCATGTGCTTTCTTAGAAATCCTATTCGTCTAAATGACTTAAGGTCCTTTTCTTTGATACGCAACATAATAGTACATAAAACCCACCCCTCTTTTCGAAATAATAATTGAATCCAAGACAAGCTTTTTAAAAGTGATAAATCAAAAGATAAAGAAATATTTTTGCTTGAAGTAACGAAATAAATGTATATATATACTTGTATATTAGCATTAAAAAGTCAAAAGGAATCTATTATTCAATTGTGACGTGGTTACATTTGTTGTATAAATCGATGAATTTTTTTTTATTGTATAAAGAAAATTTATTCAAAACTTTGGTGATTATAGGCTATTATTTTTTGTGGGAGAAATCAGAACTTCAACAATGTATTATTAATTATTACAAGAATGACCAGCTTCCATTATGGGTGACCCCCAACAATAAGGACATACAATAAAGCAAATCAGAGAAAACAACACCATAACATTTTAAAATCTGGTATGACTGGTCGCACAGCACACAACTTTCTCTTACCTTCCGTAATCGAAAGTTGGGTTTTTGTTCTTGTCACACTAGATTTTTTGTGTCGACATACATTTATTTTCCGACAGTATGGTACACTGCACTGAGGGACAATATTAATATATTTAAATATTTATTAATTAATATGCCCGAAAAAATAAGGGTGTGCCGCCGGGAGTTGAACCACGGATCCTCCAATTTGTACTTCGAGTGCCTTTACCACTAGACCACAGCACGACATTCGGGTATATGAACTCAGTTGGAAAGTAATTTTAGTCAGCAGAAGAAATGGACCCAAATTTGGCGCCAATATCAAGTCCCACCCATGCGTTTTCTACTTGTGATTATTTCATTGTTACTTTCTCTTACCTATGTATATATGTAATATATATATAGAGAGAAAGTATTGGATTCATGTCAAAAATTCGATGTCGAGATTTTGATGGATCTTCACGTTTTGAGGTCCCCTGAATCCAAAAAAGTGGTTTTCGCGACATGGTCTGTCTGTGTGTGTGTGTGTGGGTGGGTGTGTGTGTGTGTGTGTGGGTGGGTGTGTGTGTGTTCAATTTTAAGCATGAAGGAATTGAGCTAGGAGGTTGAAATTTTATATTTAAGTTAAACACCCCCGGGACCGGAAAAATAAGCTTTTAATCAAAATCGGCCAAAGAGTACTAGTACTTTACTGATGTACTTTTTCAGTTTTTTTCGATTTTCTCAAAATTCGCTCTAACGATTTTGATTAAAATTCAAAAATCAATTATTTTTTAGATGCTCTTTCAAATGTATATTCTCGTTTTGCCCTCAAAATTGTTTGAAGCACACTTTACTCTTGTGTTTCATAGGAAAGATAGGAGAAATGGTTGCCATGGTAACAAAATATAAATATTTTCCCATACTTATAAATTTTACATCTGAATTCAAATATTCCTTACTGCCGGGAACTAAATCTATGTCGACACAAAAAATCTGGTGTGACAAGCACAGTACACAACTTTCGATTACCGAAGGTAAGAGAAAGTTGTGTGCTTGCGCCAGTCACACCAGATTTTTTAAAAAAATACTCGAGTATATATATATATATTTTTTTTTTTAATGGAAACTTTCATTGGTTCAAACAAATTTCTTTTCCTTTTATAAAAACAATGAAATAATCACAAGTAGAAAACGCATGGGTGGAACTTAACTTTGGCCTCACTGTACATTCGAATTTCAAGATGTAAAATTTATAAGTATATTTATAGTTTGTTACCATAGCAGCCATTTCTCCTCTTTCTTATGAAGTACAGTGGTCTTCAATGACAAAATGAGAATATACATCTAAAAAATAATTGATTTTTGAATTTTAATCAAAATCGTTGGGCGAATTTTGAGAAAATCGAAAAAAAAAAAATACTGAAGAAGTGCATCTGTAAAGTATCCGAATTGAGGGGGGGGGGGGCACACCAAAATTTGAGTGGAGTTACGTAATCTCTGTTATTTGGTATATGAGTATGTCTTCTTCTTTTTCTTCTTTCAATTAATGGCCTTGGAGACGAGTCCATTTAGCCAGCATCTAGGTGTCAATGAGTAATTATGATTAACATAATTGTTAACTTTTCATCAATAAACATCGCAAATTTTTCTATACATAAAACCATATTCGAAAATCAAATTACTTATATCCTAAAATTATTAATATTAAAAAATAAATAAATAGTTTTGTATATTTCGAAATTCTCAGGGATATGAGTATGTCGTCGCTGTAAACAAAATATTTTCCATTTGAATGATACTTTATTCTTTCCCAGAAATTTATTTCTAAATAAATTAATAAAACTAATTCAAGTTATATTAAGAAATTTTTTTTGCAAAATTTAAGTAAAAAATATTTTTTAATTGAAAATTTTAAAAATTATATTTTATTAAATTTAAAATCTATTTGACTTGACTTAACATAGATTTTACCAAGAATACCTATCTACCTTTAAGGAAGCATTTACAGCAAAAAAAGCAAGCTGGAAAAAAATGTGACCGAGGTGGTTTTTGAAATGACCGATTCAATCTTAATTAAAATCATTAGACCGATTTTTAAGATAATCGACAAATAATTAGTATAGGTCTAAATGACCTCAAATGCCGAAGAGACCATAAACAAATTAAAAAAAAGATCCATGCACATTTATTTATACTAATTTTTATTAAAAATTAATACTGGTTTATATTTGAATCGCCTGTTAAATTATTTTTGTTCGCTCTAGTAGCTATGCTATATCACCGGCCATATTAAATCAGCAATGAGCAATAAATCCATAAATATATTTCCATATAAAATAGTTTTAATAGTAGCCTTCGTCTCTATAATTCAATTAATGCTAATAAATGTAGATATATATATTATAATTATATTACACACATCTATTCTCATTGAAATATAATTATAATTTAATTGAATTATAAGCATGTGTTTTGGTCTTTGGGCTTTTCATCTATTTATCGTTGAGTAGCTACACAGATAACCATTAAGCGAACAAAGATTTTTTTTTAAATTTTCTCATAAGCAATTATATTATGATTTCATCAATAAATTTCGAGATTTTGAGGGAAATACACGTTTTAAGACCCACAAGCTCGTAGGGTCAAATTAGTTAAATTTTCATAACTCCTAAAATATAAAAAA
Organism: Euborellia annulipes; assembly: GCA_023213315.1. Lineage (NCBI taxonomy): Eukaryota > Metazoa > Arthropoda > Insecta > Dermaptera > Anisolabididae > Euborellia > Euborellia annulipes. The sequence continues at coordinate 13,251 of JAKCPI010012986.1, read as the reverse complement.
AAAAAGTTTTAATTTTATTTTTTAATTAAATTATTGAAAAAGATTTTAGAATTTATAAATATTTTTCAAATAAATAAATAATTTTTTTTATTGTAGGGAAAAGACAACACATCCGAAGGCGCTAAGCAGGGTTGCCAAGGCTCCTTACTTTAATTCATTTAAGGTCTTTTTTGGCATCAAGGGCCATATAAGCCCCGTCTCTATTTATTTGAATGGGATCGGTACAATACAATAATAAAACAAAATCAAAGCAATAAAAATACAAGAATAAAACTCAATCTATACTAATATAAATAGTTTCAAGTAGAATACTGAAAAGACCTTAAATAATTTTCTTTTTCTTTTTAAAGTGAAACTTTTATTATATCCTCTCAAAATTTTTGGCTCTTCTATCAGCATGTCGCGTTACAAGTGACGTCAAGAGCCCGTGACGCTACAAATCATGACGTCACAATCCGTGACGACAAAAATAAGAAAGTTTTTTTTTTTTATAAAACACTCACACTTTTTCTCATTCACACTCACACTCGCACACACATTCACACAGTCTTTTCGGCAACTCAGGCCATATAAGACTTTTTACGATATCCGTTATTGATAAATATACATATATGGGGTCCAGGCATTCTTATTTAAGCCATTTGGTATCCAAATGGCTTAAATAAAATCATCGGACTGCCTGGGGTCCGAACCCGCGACGTTTGGTATATGAGGTTAGCACGCTAACCTCTACGCCATGCCCCGAGGGCAAATAAGAAAGTTGAAATTTAAAATATATAACGAATTATAAAAAAATAATTGTGAGATTTAATAATTCAATTTTTAAATTGATAAAATATATATATATATATATATATATATATATATTTTTTTTTTTTTTTTGATAAAATATAATTTTTAAAATAATTTAAAATATTCAAATCTTCAATCTATATATACTCTATATACATAATCCAGGGGGGTGAAGCCCTCCTGGCTAGGCATGCCGCCCGCCGAAGGCGGGCGGCGCGGCTCACTAGATAAATATTGTTCACAGTTTTTAATATGCCTCTATTGATTTCCCATTATCATTCCGATTTTCCAATTATTAAGTTAAGAAAACGCGATTTTAATACCCTTAATTGCATAATTTTCTGAAAATCTTCAGTTAAACGCCTACGATCCAAAAAAAGTTTCACTTGCATCGTGGTTTCATAAAACCACACAATGATTTTTTTCTTTTTATCATGGCTGTTGGCCGCAGACACTACAAACATAATATTCTACAAATAACATACATCAAGAAAATACATACATAAGAAAAAAAATTACTTCAAATAACATCAACAAAATAAATACAAAGAATAAACATGCATACAAAAAAGCCAAACAAAATTAAAAATTTGATTTAGTATCAGTGGCGTAACGTACGCCCCCCTCAGACCCCGCGACGCTTAGGGGGCGGACTTTGGGGGGCCCTCGGGCCGGGCCGGGCTAAAAAACTGTTCGATAAAAACGGAAAAATTTAGATAAAAAAAAAATTTAATGAAAATTTCTCTTTGAGAGGGCCCGGGCCCTCAGGGTTCAGGGATATACGGTATTTTAAAAATATTTTTTGTATGGTCTAATAATGGGGCCCGAAATAAAATTTGCGGCGGTTTAGTATCCTATATCATAATATCGGAAAATAAATATATCTCGACACGTGACAACACAACACAACATTCGTTTATTGAATTGAAAAATTTTTGAAGTACGTTTTTTTTTTTCTCTTTTTTGATATGTCAGAATAATTTTCGAAGCTTTCGCATTTTTTTCTCTAATATTGGTCGGATTTATAAATTAACTCTATTAGAGGTAGATATAGGCCAGAGGAACCAATTTTCGAGTCTCTATATTAAAGAAAAACTCTCGATTTTGGAAACGTTTGGGCTTCCAGAGCTGGAATGACATACCATCTATTGCAATAGTATTGAGAATGCCTATGAGTTAGGCAGCCAAACTTGCACACACAACAAAAGCTTCCTTGCCTCTGTACCTGCTACCTTTTTCTAAGTAGACAATAGGCCGTACAATCTTTTATCACAAAAGAACCAACCGTAGGTTGGACAGCTAAAGTTAATGTAATCGTAAATAAAATCGAAATATTTCTGAAGCTGCCAAAATGCGTTTTGAGGTCCCCTGAATTCATTTAAGAAGTTTTTGGAATGATGTCTGTGTGTTTGTGTATGTCCGTGGTAATTTTTTTCGTCAACGAAAACTCAACAACTATTCATTCAATTGTTTTGAAATTTTGCACCCATAATCTAAAACGAGTTTGAAATATGCTACGAATTTAATTAAAAAACAAAATTATGTTGTTTTTTCAGTTTTTTTTCGATTTTCTCAAAATTTGCTCCAACGATTTTTTTTAAAATTCAAAAATCAATTATTTTTTAGATGCTCTTTCAAATGTATATTCTCATTTTGCGATTGAAATCTTCTGAAGACCACTTTACTCTTGTATTTCATAGGGAAGATAAGAGAAATGGTTGCCATGGTAACAAAATATAAATATTTTCCCATACTTATAAATTTTACATCTGAATTCATGTTGCGTACTGTCGGGAACTAAATACATGTCGACACAAAAAATCTGGTGTGACAAGCACAGAACACAACTTTCGATTACCGAAGGTAAGAGAAAGTTGTGTGCTGTGCGCCAGTCACACCAGATTTTTTCTAATTAAAACATTGAAAGAATTTTTATTTCGATACATCTTTAAAATAAAATATTTCTATTTTATATTAAAACAATACATTTTTATAGTTGTTCTTTTTGTGATAAAAGGTCGTACAGCCTATTGTCTACTTAGAAAAAGGTAGCAGGTACAGAGGCAAGGAAGCTTTTGTTGGGTGTGCAAGTTTGGCTGCCTAACTCATAGGCATTCTCAATACTTTTGCAATAGATGGTACATTAATACTGTATATTAAGTTGATAGTTACAAAGTACAAATAAAATATTTTATATAAAATATAAAAACGGAATGTGGAAGAGGCCGGGGGGCCTGAGCAACGGAGAAGAGCAACAGTCAGCACAATCACTGCAGTCAAGCAATGACAAGCGCTGGACTGGTGACCTCGAGCGTGTTGAACGTCTCCCGGTTGGCATCTCCTTTGACAACTCCTCTGGCCTCTATCAACTGATATCTACAGCCACCTTAATCTAATATCTATTAGAAGTATTTTATTTAAAGGGAAGAGGGGGCGGAGTAAATAGGGGGCGAATGAATTTCCTATTGCGAAATTTAAAATAGCTTACGTGGTTGGTGCTAAAAAAAAAAAAAGAAAGCGAGACAAGCACATTTATTATTTTATCTTTTTCTATTTATTTTGACAGAGATATACACATTTACTTTCTCCCCTCCCCCCCCCCTTACATTTTAGGAATTTTTTTTTAAATTTATTTCGTTATTTATAAAAAAAAAAAAAACTTATTATTAATTTTTTTTATTTCATTTTTCTTTCAAGTCATCCAAAAAGTTATATATTGTTACCTCCTGTTATACTTTTTTTTTTTTATTGCTCGCTTCTCAGCTTTTAAATTAGCTAACAAATACAAAACATAAAAGTTGAACATCTCTTGTTTTTTAATCCGGAGACACAATCGGGGAAGCTATAAAAAAAGATAAACTTGAATTCTAGTGGAGTGAAAGAGATAGAGAATGAATGAGAAAAACAAAAGGGGATAAAGAAATTCGAAAACGCTTCCCAACCCCCTCCCCCCTAGGGGAACGAGAGAAAGGAGGAAAGGGCATCTCTCTCCATCCCTCCCCTGTGCTTTTATATATTCATTTCTTAACAATTGGATTTGCTGATCCATTATTACAATCTATCATTATTGTAATTATATTATGCCTTTTTACCAAACGTATAGAAATTAATTAATATTTGATAAGGACCTGTTTTTGTTTTCCCATTATTTAACGAGATATGGGCTTTTGCACCTGCTCTCTTCTTTTAACAAAATCTGGTGTGACTGGCGCACAGCACACAACTTTCTTTACCTTCGGTAATCGAAAGTTGTGTACTGTGCTTGTCTCACCAGATTTTTTGTGTCGACATGTATTTAGTTTCCGACAGTAGGGTACATTCGATTTTCAAGATGTAAAATTTATAAGTATGGCAAAATATTTATATGTTGTTACCATGGCAACCATTTCTCCTATCTTTTCTATGGAGTACAAGAGTAAAGTGGTCTTCAGAAGATTTCAATCACAAAATGAGAATATACATTTTATAGAGAATCTAAAAAATAATTGATTTTTGAATTTTAAAAAAAATCGTTGGAGCAAATTTTGAGAAAATCGAAAAAAACTGAAAAAGTGCATCAGTAAAGTACTAGTACTCTTTGGTCGATTTTGTTCAAAAGCTTCGTGTCACGTCCCATGGGAATGCCTAACTTAAATATAAAATTTCAACTTCCTAGCTCTTCTCGTTCTTGAGATATTTTGTTCACAGACAGACACACAGACACACAGACAGACAGACAGACAGACAGACAGACAGACCATGTCGCGAAAACCACTTTTTTGGATTCAGGGGACCTCAAAACGTGAAGATCCATCAAAATCTCGACATCGAATTTTTGACATGAAACCAATACTTTCTCTCTCTATATATATTAACATATATATAGAGGTAAGAGAAAGTAAAAATGGTTTGTTGTAGAAAGAACATTTTTATTTAACGAATTAACACAATAATAATAATAATAATATTTTGACGGATTTGGACTCTATGACCAACCGTGAGTCCAATGGTGATAATTATTTCGAAACATGCGGTCCCCCCTAAAACCCCCCTTCAAAATTCGAGAAAGCGCATTCAGCTCTGTTAATTAAATATCTAATTTCAGATTAAATTAGTGAGTCAGATTCAGAATTAAATTTGATTTTTGGACGCTTATGGGCTACACAATAGCTCTGTTATTTCAATCGTGACGTGGCATTTTCTCTCCAAATTGCAGATTATGTGGAAAGCTGGATAGGCTATCAGAAAGAGCAGAATTTCCTCTAATGTTTGCGCCCATAATCATCGCGCTAGGTTATTTAGTTGCGGAGATATTCAAGAAACAGTTTTTTAATTTATCTGCTTCGCAATAAAAAAAAAAAAATGTTCATCAAAAACGTGAACTCGACGGATTTGAACTCTATCACCAACCGTGAGTCCAATGGTGATAATTATTTCGAAACATGCGACCCCCCTAAAACCCCCCTTCGAAATTCGAGAAATCACAATCAGCTCTGTTAATTAAATATCTAATTTCAGATTAAATTAGTGAGTCAGATTCAGAATTAAATTTGATTTTTGGACGCTTATGGGCTACACAATAGCTCTGTTATTTCAATCGTGACGTGGCATTTTCTCTGTAAATTGCAGGTTATTTGGAAAGCTGGATCCCCCATACTCTGTTATTTCAATCGTGACGTGCATTTTCTCTCCAAATTGCAGATTATGTGGAAAGCTGGATGGGCTATCAGAAAGAGCAGAATTTCCTCTAATGTTTGCGCCCATAATCATCGCGCTAGGTCATTTGGTTGCGGAGATATTCAAGAAAAAGTTTTGTAATTTATCTGCTTCGCAATTAAAAAAAATATTTATCAAAAACGTGATTTCGACGGATTTGAACTCCTATCACCAACCGTGAGTCCAATGGTGATAATTATTTCGAAACATGCGACCCCCCCTAAAACCCCCCTTCGAAATTCGAGAAATCGCAATCAGCTCTGTTAATTAAATATCTAATTTCAGATTTAATTAGTGGGTCAGATTCAGAATTAAATTTGATTTTTGGACGCTTATGTGCTACACAATAGCTCTGTTATTTCAATCGTGACCTGGCATTTTCTCCCTAAATTGCATGTTATTTGGAAAGCTGGATGGGCTATCAGAAAGAGCAAAATTTCCTCTAAAGTTTGCGCCCATAATCATCGCGCTAGGTCATTTGGTTGCCGAGATATTCAAGAAACAGTTTTATAATTAATCTGCTTCGCAATAAAAAAAAAAAAAAATTATCAAAAATGTGATTTCGACGGATTTGGACTCTATGACCAACCGTGAGTCCAATTGTGATAATTATTTCGAAACATGCGGTCCCCCCTAAAACCCCCCTTCAAATTTCGAGTAATCGCATTCAGCTCGGTTAATTAAATATCTAATTTCAGATTTAATTAGTGGGTCAGATTCAGAATTAAATTTGATTTATGGACGCTTATGGGCTACACAATAGCTCTGTTATTTCAATCGTGACGGCCATTTTCTCCCTCAATTGCAGGTTATTTGGAAAGCTGGATGGGCTATCATAAAGAGCAAAATCTCCTCTAAAGTTTGCGCCCATAATCATCGCGCTAGGTCATTCCGTTGCGGAGATATTCAAGAAAGTGTTTTATGAGTTATCTGGTTCGCAATTAAAAAAAAAAAATTATCATCAAAAACGTGAACTCGACGGATTTGGACTCTATGACCAACCGTGAGTCCAATGGTGATAATTATTTCGAAACATGCGACCCCCCTAAAACCCCCCTTCAAAATTCGAGAAATCGCATTCAGCTCTGTTAATTAAATATCTAATTTCAGATTTAATTAGTGGGTCAGATTCAGAATTAAATTTGATTTTTGCAGGCTTATGGACTACACAATAGCTCTGTTATTTGAATCGTGATGTGGCATTTTCTCTCTAAATTGCAGTTTATTTGGAAAGCTGGATGGGCTATCATAAAGAGCAGAATTTTCTGTAAAGTTTGCGCCCATACTCATCGCGCTAGGTCATTTGGTTGCGGAGATATTCAAGAAACAGTTATATGAGTTATCTGCTTCGCAATTAAAAAAAAAAATTTTTATCAAAAACGTGAACTCGACGGATTTGGACTCTATGACCAACCGTGAGTCCAATGGTGATAATTATTTCGAAACATGCGGTCCCCCCTAAAACCCCCCTTCGAAATTCGAGAAATCGCAATCAGCTCTGTTAATTAAATATCTAATTTCAGATTTAATTAGTGGGTCAGATTCAGAATTAAATTTGATTTTTGGACGCTTATGGGCTACACAATAGCTCTGTTATTTCAATCGTGACGTGGCATTTTCTCCCTCCAATTGCAGGTTATTTGGAAAGCTGAATGGGCTATCAGAAAGAGCAGAAAACCTCTCTAAAGTTTACGCCCATAATCATCGCGCTAGGTCAATCCGTTGCGGAGATATTCAAGAAAGTGTTTTATGAGTTATCTGCTTCGCAATTAACAAAAAAAAATTTTCATCAAAAACGTGAACTCGACGGATTTGGACTCTATGACCAACAGTGAGTCCAATGTTGATAATTATTTCGAAACATTGCCCCCCCCCCCTAAAACCCCCCTTCGAAATTCGAGAAATCGCAATCAGCTCTGTTAATTAAATATCTAAGGAAGGTGTATGCTTGTTTCTTGGCAATGAGAAAAATAACTTTTAGAGTGTTTTCTCCGAATATTTCGAAGGCATTTATTAGCACTTCTTCATCAGCGGCTCACTCTAATAATACCACATACAAGTTATAATTTCGGAGCGAAATCTTAGATTGGCAGGTCTTTGCATTACAACCAGCTGTCTCGAGCAATAAGGCGTCAATTGACGTGGCATTTTCTCGCTCATTTGCAGGTTATTTGGAAAGCTGGCTGGGCTATCAGAAAGAGCAGAAGCTCCTCTAAAGTTTGCGCCCATAATCATCGGGCTAGATTATTTAGTTGCGGAGATATTCAAGAAACAGTTTTGTAATTTATCTGCTCCCAATTAAAAAAAAAATTTATCAAAAACCTGATGTCGACGGATTTGCACTCTATGACCAACCGTGAGTCCAATGGTGATAATTATTTCGAAACATGCGGTCCCCCCTAAAACCCCCCTTCAAAATTCGAGAAATCGCAATCAGCTCAGTTAATTAATGATCTAATTTCAGATTTAATTAGTGGGTCAGATTCAGAATTTAATAAGATTTTTGGACGCTCAATGGGTACTCAATAGCTTTATTATTTCGTTAGTGACGTCGCATTTACTCCCTCAATTGCCGAGTATTCTGAAAGCTGGAGGGGCTATCAGAACGAGCAGATTCTGCTCTAACGATTGCGCCCACAATCATTGCGCTAGGTCATTTGATTGCGGAGATATTGTCGAAAAACTTTTTTGGGCCCGTAACGATTTAGCGAAATCTTAGATTGGCAGGTCTTTGCATTACAACCAGCTGTCTCGAGCAATAAGGCGTCAATTGACGTGGCATTTTCTCGCTCAATTGCAGGTTGTTTGGAAAGCTGGCTGGGCTATCATAAAGAGCAAAATCTCCTCTAAAGTTTGCGCCCATAATCATCGCGCTAGGTCATTTCGTTACGGAGATATTCAAGAAAGTGTTTTATGAGCTATTTGCTTCGCAATAAAAAAAAAAATTTTCATCAAAAAGGTGAACTCGACGGATTTCGACTCTATGACCAACCTTGAGTCAAATGGTGATAATTATTTCGAAACATGCGACCCCCCCTAAAACCCCCCTTCGAAATTCGAGAAATCGCAATCAGCTCTGTTAATTAAATATCTAATTTCAGATTTAATTAGTGGGTCAGATTCAGAATTAAATTTGATTTTTGGACGCTTATGTGCTACACAATAGCTCTGTTATTTCAATCGTGACGTGGCATTTTCTCCCTCAATTGCAGGTTATTTGGAAAGCTGGATGGGCTATCAGAAAGAGCAAAATCTCCTCTAAAGTTTGCGCCCATAATCATCGCGCTAGGTCATTTCGTTGCGGAGATATTCAAGAAAGAGTTTTATGATTTATCTGCTTCGCAATTAAAAAAAAAATTTTCATCAAAAACCTGAACTCGACGGATTTGGACTCTATGAGCAACCGTGAGTCCAATGGTGATAATTATTTCGAAACATGCGGCCCCCCTAAAACCCCCCTTCGAAATTCGAGAAATCGCAATCAGCTCTGTTAATTAAATATCTAATTTCAGATTTAATTAGTGGGTCAGATTCAGAATTAAATTTGATTTTTGGACGCTTATGGGCTACACAATAGCTCTGTTATTTCAATCGTGACGTGGCATTTTCTCCCTCAATTGCAGGTTATTTGGAAAGCTGGATTGTCTATCAGAAAGAGCAGAAGCTCCTCTAAAGTTTGCGCCCATAATCATCGGGCTAGGTCATTTAGTTGCGGAGATATTCAAGAAACAGTTTTGTAAGTTATCTGCTCCGCAATTAAAAAAAAAATTTCATCAAAAACCTGAACTCGACGGATTTGGACTCTATGACCAACCGTGAGTCCAATGGTGATAATTATTTCGAAACATGCGGTCCCCCCTAAAACCCCCCTTCAAAATTCGAGAAATCGCAATCAGCTCAGTTAATTAATGATCTAATTTCAGATTTAATTAGTGGGTCAGATTCAGAATTTAATAAGATTTTTGGACGCTCAATGGGTACTCAATAGCTTTATTATTTCGTTAGTGACGTCGCATTTACTCCCTCAATTGCCGAGTATTCTGAAAGCTGGAGGGGCTATCAGAACGAGCAGATTCTGCTCTAACGATTGCGCCCACAATCATTGCGCTAGGTCATTTGATTGCGGAGATATTGTCGAAAAACTTTTTGGGCCCGTAACGATTTAGCGAAATCTTAGATTGGCAGGTCTTTGCATTACGAGCTGTCTCGAGCAATAAGGCGCCAATTGACGTGGCATTTTCTCGCTCAATTGCAGGTTATTTCGAAAGCTGGATGGGCTATCATAAAGAGCAAAATCTCCTCTAAAGTTTGCGCCGATAATCATCGCGCTAGGTCATTTCGTTGCGGAGATATTCAAGAAAGTGTTTTATGAGTTATCTGCTTCGCAATAAAAAAAAAAAAATTTCATCAAAAACGTGAACTCGACGGATTTGGACTCTATGAGCAACCGTGAGTCCAATGGTGATAATTATTTCGAAACATGCGACCCCCCTAAAACCTCCCTTCGAAATTCGAGAAATCGCAATCAGCTCTGTTAATTAAATATCTAATTTCAGATTTAATTAGTGGGTCAGATTCAGAATTAAATTTGATTTTTGGACGCTTATGGGCTACACAATAGCTCTGTTATTTCAATCGTGACGTGGCATTTTCACCCTCAATTGCAGGTTATTTGGAAAGCTGGATTGTCTATCAGAAAGAGCAGAAGCTCCTCTAAAGTTTGCGCCCATAATCATCGGGCTAGGTTATTTAGTTGCGGAGATATTCAAGAAACAGTTTTGTAATTTATCTGCTCCCAATTAAAAAAAAAATTATCAAAAACCTGATGTCGACGGATTTGCACTCTATGACCAACCGTGAGTCCAATGGTGATAATTATTTCGAAACATGCGGTCCCCCCTAAAACCCCCCCTTCGAAATTCGAGAAATCGCAATTAGCTCTGTTAATTAAATATCTAATTTCAGATTTAATTAGTGGGTCAGATTCAGAATTAAATTTGATTTTTGGACTCTTATGGGCTACAGAATAGCTCTGTTATTTCAATCGAGACGTGGCATTTTCTCGCTCAATTGCAGGTTATTTGGAAAGCTGGATGGGCTATCATAAAGAGCAAAATCTCCTCTAAAGTTTGCGCCCATAATCATCGCGCTAGGTCATTTTGTTGCGGAGATATTCAAGAAAGTGTTTTATGAGTTATCTGCTTCGCAATAAAAAAAAAAAAATTTTCATCAAAAACGTGAACTCGACGGATTTGGACTCTATGAGCAACCGTGAGTCCAATGGTGATAATTATTTCGAAACATGCGACCCCCCTAAAACCTCCCTTCAGAAATTCGAGAAATCGCAATCAGCTCTGTTAATTAAATATCTAATTTCAGATTTAATTAGTGGGTCAGATTCAGAATTAAATTTGATTTTTGGACGCTTATGGGCTACACAATAGCTCTGTTATTTCAATCGTGACGTGGCATTTTCACCCTCAATTGCAGGTTATTTGAAAAGCTGGATTGTCTATCAGAAAGAGCAGAAGCTCCTCTAAAGTTTGCGCCCATAATCATCGGACTAGGTTATTTAGTTGCGGAGATATTCAAGAAACAGTTTTGTAATTTATCTGCTCCCAATTAAAAAAAAATTATCAAAAACCTGATGTCGACGGATTTGCACTCTATGACCAACCGTGAGTCCAATGGTGATAATTATTTCGAAACATGCGGTCCCCCCTAAAACCCTCCTTCGAAATTCGAGAAATCGCAATCAGCTCTGTTAATTAAATATCTAATTTCAGATGTAATTACTGGGTCAGATTTAGAAATAAATTTGATTTTTTGGACTCTTATGGGCTACAGAATAGCTCTGTTATTTCAATCGAGACGTGGCATTTTCTCGCTCAATTGCAGGTTATTTGGAAAGCTGGATGGGCTATCATAAAGAGCAAAATCTCCTTCTAAAGTTTGCGCCCATAATCATCGCGCTAGGTCATTTTGTTGCGGAGATATTCAAGAAAGTGTTTTATGAGTTATCTGCTTCGCAATAAAAAAAAAAAATTTTTCATCAAAAACGTGAACTCGACGGATTTGGACTCTATGAGCAACCGTGAGTCCAATGGTGATAATTATTTCGAAACATGCGACCCCCCTAAAACCCCCCTTCGAAATTCGAGAAATCGCAATCAGCTCTGTTAATTAAATATCTAATTTCAGATTTAATTAGTGGGTCAGATTCAGAATTAAATTTGATTTTTGGACGCTTATGTGCTACACAATAGCTCTGTTATTTCAATCGTGACGTGGCATTTTCACCCTCAATTGCAGGTTATATGGAAAGCTGGATTGTCTATCAGAAAGAGAAGAAGCTCCTCTAAAGTTTGCGCCCATAATCATCAAGCTAGGTTATTTAGTTGCGGAGATATTCAAGAAAGAGTTTTGTAATTTATCTGCTCCCAATTAAAAAAAAAAAATTATCAAAAACCTGATGTCGACGGATTTGCACTCTATGACCAACCGTGAGTCCAATGGTGATAATTATTTCGAAACATGCGGTCCCCCCTAAAACCCCCCTTCGAAATTCGAGAAATCGCAATCAGCTCTGTTAATTAAATATCTAATTTCAGATTTAATTAGTGGGTCAGATTCGGAATTAAATTTGATTTTTGGACGCTTATGGGCTACACAATAGCTCTGTTATTTCAATCGTGACGTGGCATTTTCTCCCTCAATTTCAGGTTATTTGGAAAGCTGGAATGGCTATCAGAAAGAGCAGAATCTCCTCTAAAGTTTGCGCCCATAATCATCGCACTAGGTCATTCCGTTGCGGAGATATTCAATAAAGTGTTTTATGAGTTATCTGCTTCGCAATTAAAAAAAATTTTCATCAAAAACGTGAACTCTACGGATTTGGACTCTATGACCAACCCTGAGTCGTATGGTGATAATTATATCGAAACATGCGGTCCCCCAAAAAACACCCCCCTTGCAAAATTTCGAGAAATCGCAATCAGCTCAGTTAATTAATGATCTAATTTAAGATTTAATTAGTGGGTCAGATTCAGAATTTAATAAGATTTTTGGACGCTCAATGGGTACTCAATAGCTTTATTATTTCGTTAGTGACGTCGCATTTACTCCCTCAATTGCCGAGTATTCTGAAAGCTGGAGGGGCCTATCAGAACGAGCAGATTCTGCTCTAACGATTGCGCCCACAATCATTGCGCTAGGTCATTTGATTGCGGAGATATTGTCGAAAAACTTTTTTGGGCCCCTAACGATTTAGCGAAATCTTAGGTCTTTGCATTACAACCAGCTGTCTCGAGCAATAAGGCGTCAATTGACGTGGCATTTTCTCGCTCAATTGCAGGTTATTTGGAAAGCTGGATGGGCTATCACAAAGAGCAAAATCTCCTCTAAAGTTTGCGCCCATAATCATCGCGCTAGGTCATTTTGTTGCGGAGATATTCAAGAAAGTGTTTTATGAGTTATCTGCTTCGCAATAAAAAAAAAAAATTTTCATCAAAAACGTGAACTCGACGGATTTGGACTCCCTATGAGCAACCGTGAGTCCAATGGTGATAATTATTTCGAAACATGCGACCCCTCCTAAAACCCCCCTTCGAAATTCGAGAAATCGCAATCAGCTCTGTTAATTAAATATCTAATTTCAGATTTAATTAGTGGGTCAGATTCAGAATTAAATTTGATTTTTGGACGCTTATGGGCTACACAATAGCTCTGTTATTTCAATCGTGACGTGGCATTTTCACCCTCAAT
>JAKCPI010012985.1:0-48328 GCA_023213315.1 Euborellia annulipes | reverse complement strand
TTGGGATCTTTAGCATTTCAATACTCTACCTGGTGGCTTAAATTCGAACTAGCGATTGTAGGATAAACCTTCATATGTTTAACGTGATATAAGGGACAAGAACATTTAAACATCTGATATAATTGTATTATTTAAAAAAAAAGTTATAACCCACGAGTAAACATTATTGTTAGATTAATAAATAATACATACATACACTAATATATTCACAAATATGAAATTTTCTCCTTATAAAAATAAAAGCAATGTGTATCTACTTTGTGTTTATGGGTGTAAAAGTCATGCATCTAAGCATGAAACAGTTCGATTTCATTCTTTTCCAAAAAAAAGACAGTATAGTGAAAATTATAAATAATTTTATTGTAGAAGAATCAATCTATCAGATTTAGAAGCCTTCTTTTAATTTTTGCCTCTATCTTTTTCTTGTTTTTCTCTAAAACAATTGTGCTCGAGCAAAGGCCTCTCATATCGTATTTTTTTTAAGAGCTGATTTATGTGGTGCACTCCAAACACATTTTTTGTTATTATTATTATAAAATTTGTACAGTTTGTATACTCCTAGATGTATTTTGGAGCATTTTATTTTGAATAATATAAAATTTTATAAAAATCAGAGCCCTTGGGGGGGGCAAATGCCTCCCCCCCCCCCCCAATGACGCCACTGCATGAAATTCTTCTCGTAAACTTGTTGTTTGTAAACAGAAAGCAAGAATTTGGTCTGTCATTGAAACTGTCATTACTATTACTCACTTTAAAACATGACCAGGATCAATAATATTATCTCCACAAATAAAATTTCTATTAGTAAGTGTGGCAGAAGAAAACCTACAAATTTCCTGTATCGTCACACCCATTTTTTATTTTTAATTAAACTTTTTGTCTCATAAAACACGTGTACTTGCGTATCAGCTCAGCCATTCAATCCTACAATGGCTAGTTCATTTTTTGCCACCAGGTGAAGCCACGCCTCTCCCATAGATCCCAATAGCGAGCTTAATTTTTAAACTATGACGATTAAATTTTTGTTTTAAGAAAGTTAATATTTAATAAATACTCACTCTTTCATTAATTTTCTCTAAAATTGTAATGTAATAGATTATAAGAACAAAATCGGTTAAGGATCAACTAAACTTAAGACGATTTTTAACAAAAGCGTTACATTTGTTTAATAATATATATAAATAATTAGGTCACATCATCTTATTCTCCCTAATTTTAATTATTATAAAACATAATCCTTTAAATTGTGTTCACACTGAAAACGTGAGGGTGTTAAGGCTGAAGTTAGCCACAAATAAAATTCAACAATGGCTTTTTAATATTTATAGAAAATACACCTCGTTTCTCCAATTCATAAAAACACCACAGCCTGAGGACCTAGAAATCCTCAATAATTTCCTAATCGCAGCAAACATAATAATATAACTCAACAATAGCCATTTTGATTTGTTTAAGTTTGGATATAATATTTTTTGAGATCAATATTCTTTCAGATAATATAATTCATATGACGTTTTTTAATAACTACTTTGATTTATATGTTTATATTTTTTATTAAGTGTATTAATATGTGTTTATCTTTTATATATTATATCCTTTATAAGTACCTTGTTTTTATATTAGTAATTTTGATAGAAGTGTTTTTATAAACTGTATATTATTTGTATAAATGTCTTTTTATATGTGATATTTATATGTGTATTTTTTATAATACATATTTTGTAAAACATTGTACAAACAGTGGATGGCTGAATGGCGGAGGCTAACGGCCAGAAAAATAAATGAAAAAAAAAAAGATATTAAATAAAATATAGTTCCAGGTTCAGCGAGCTGGAGCTCGGTTTTTTTGAGAAAATTGGAAAAAAGTAAAAAAAAGTACATTAGTAAAGTACGGAATTTATTTTGTATACCCCAAATAGTAAATATATATAAAATTTTAAAGAATTCGATTAAACAATTTCGAGAAAATTGGAAAAAACTAAAAAAGGTAAAGTACACAATGAAAAACTATTTAAGGTTACTAAATCGATTATTTTGTATTATTTATAGGATTCTCGTCGCTAAAATTACCGAATAAACCTGTATAAGAAATAGTGAAAAATCGTATTCAATCGAAACCCAAAAAACGATATTTTTTACGTAATTCGACTAAAATGCCCGTACCGATAATCGTACTTTGTCTACAAGAGGTCCCGCAACACATTACTTATTTTTTTGTGGGAGGTGGGAGGGGGGTAATGGGTATCCCCTCCTATCTCTAGCTAAGGGTCATGGTCTCACTTATAATTTTTAATTTTCTGAATACTGTAGTTCTGAGTGCAAATTTATCACTAATTGAAGTTGCTTTCGTGGTTGGAAGCACTCACCTCAAACCTTGCCTTGTCTGAGTAGTGAGTTAAAAATATACCTGAAAAACGTCAGTGGCAACGACCGCCTTCATTCCACCAAGAGTAGAATAAAAAGTGCAGACAAGACCAACTGATAAGATAGAAGCCATCCTTGAGAGCCCCGTGAGCGCCTCGAGGGCCAACGCAGGGGCGTACAAAACAATTCCCATATAAAGGACCATTTGGAGACTAAACGCTATGCTCGCTGCGAGGCGAATTGCTGTGCCGAATCGAAGTTCCAAGTACTAAAAACAAATTCAGAGAGAAACGTTGGTTTTCAAATTACACGTTTCATTCAAAACAAAAGGATATTATCAATTATTAATCTAAACATAGTTGGAAGATTTACAGAACGCAACTTTCGAAGGTAAGAGAAAGTTGTGTGCTGTGCTGCCAGTCACACCAGATTGTTTTTATTTCATGTCTTTTCGCTTGCCCATTATCGACGATGCCTAGACGTCATAAAATATTGCGAGATGGAATTTTCTCTAAAAAATGATGAAATGATTTAACCATAAACCAAATTTTTAACGGGTCAAATTGCCATGCTCAAGGTTGGCGATTAGGGTCGATCCAAATGGATGCTTGACTAATTTTTAATTTTTTTAATGTTTTTCTTTTATTCGTTGGCAGTTCAAGACCATTTATGTAAAGCTGTGCAATACGAATATTGGACTTTGGACTGAATATTGCCTTTTTGTCAGCAAATTTCGCTTCTATTCAATATAATTTTAGTTTTTCAATTTTAGAGATTTGTTGAGCTGAGCCATAATTTAAGATAATTAATTCAAATATTCACAATGATGAGTATGATTTTGAGTTTTATAGACAGGTCTATCTTATCTGGATTAAGATAAAGGGAATTATAATATTAAGCGAGATTAATTTAAAATACTGTATTTTAATTAAGTTTTAAGGAAAATCATGATTTTTAAAACAAAATCTTAAACAGCTAGGTTGTAAAATGTTGAATGAAATTAAATCAAAACAGAAGACTTTTTTTACTGGCTATTATATTTTTTTTTTAAATCTGGTGTGACGTATCTTCGGAAATCCAAAATTGTGGCATATTTTAGTTTCCGACAGTATGTAGCCAATACAATTTAAACAAATTTTGTCGTCTGAGACGGGATGCGAACTTGCGAAACCTTGGTACAGTGAGCGCCACAATTAAGTCCCCACCTGATAGCTAGAGCCTTAAGTATATGGTGTATAGTGAATTAATTTTAATGGCAGAAAAGATAGAACGTAAAATCTGGTACAGATGATTTTATTTTACCTTTTCAAATTTAAAATTATTTCAACATTTACTATACCATAATCTTAAAGCTCTAGCTATCAGGTGGGGCATTAATTGTGGCGCTCAATGTACAGCGAGGGACAATATTAAGTCCCACCCATGTGTTTTCTACTTGTGATTATTTCATTTTTTTTTTTTAATATTCTATATTTTTTAACTGGCCAAATGGAATTGTCTTCCGAGGCCAATTTTAAATTTAAAAAAAAAAAAAAAAATATTTTTTAATAGAAACTTTCATGGTTCAAACCTAGAAAATTTCCAATAAAGATTTTCATTTTCTTTGATAAAAACAATGAAATAATCACAAGTAGAAAACGCATGGGTGGGACTTAATATTGACCCTCACTGTACAAAATGTCAGCACGCTAACCTCTACACCAAGGCCCGAGGGCTCACATTTGAATTCAATCTTAAATTTATAAACAGAAAAATATTTAATTGATATGATGACTGAACTATTAACAGATACGAGTAGGATGGCAGCCAGGAAAGAAATCAGACAAAAATTTAATCAATCTTTATCTAACTTTATTTCGATTGGCGACGTTTCTGTCGCAAATCGCGCTCTTTGGATAGTTAATATCTGTATTTCATTAACTATCGATTGTCCTGAGGAAGGGCGCGATTTGCGTCTGAAACGTCGGCAATCGAAATAAAGTTAGATAAAGATTGATTAAATTTTTGTCTGATTTCTTTCCTGGCTGCCATCCTACTAGTATGTGGAAAAATATTTATATTTTGTTACCATGGCAACCTTTTCTACCATCTTCCCTAGGAAGTTCAAGAGTAAAGTGTGCTTCAAAAAATTTCAACGGCAAAATGAGAATATACATTTTAAAGAGCATATAAAAAATAATTGATTTTTGAATTTTAATCAAAATCGATAAAGCGAATTTTGAGAAAATCGAAAAAATAAACTGAAAAACTGCCTCTGTAAAGTCCTAGTACTTTTTGGCCGTTTTTGACCAAAAGCTTATTTTCACGCCTCAGGGGGGGGGGTTCCTAACTTGAATATAAAATTTCAACCTCCTAGCTCAATTCCTTCATGCTTTAAATATCTCTTTTGGGTTTATATAAGAGATTCCACCGAGAGAAGAAGCTTTCGGGGAAGAGGAGGGTGCAGAATAAATAACAGCCCTAGCTCGAATGCCTCGTGGTTGCCAGCCACATAATCACAAGAGTGAGCCCTTGAGTGAACTTTTCTAAAACAATAGGGAAAGTGCATTTATTGATTTTAATTAATTTTCATTTTAATCTTTATTAATAATAGAAGTTGCGAAATCCTGTATGTACTGATTAAGTGAAATACGAAGGCTTATCTTAAAAAATTCTTGATTAAATATTTAAGAATTACCTCATAAGCGCTTGTGGTTTGAAGGCCAAAAAACACGGGCAAATATCCATAAGCGATAATTGGTGTAACAATCCCGTAGCCAATGTTTATGGCTATAAATTGCGAGCCATAATAATAATTCTCAGCTGATACGCCCAAGATGGTAATAGCAGACATAAAACTGGCCATTAAGGAAATTGCAACGGGCGCGATGGAGAGTTCTCGACCTCCGAGTAAATATTCGGCGGTGGTCTTCTGGCGACCGCCCGAGATACGATAATAAATTCCGATCAGTGCAGAAATGACTAGACATGTTGCTACTACGGCGTAGTCCCAGGCTCCAAAAGACATGGCGCAGATGAAGATGAAATCAAGAAATCCCTTTCAACCCGAGGCAAAAGGAAAGAATCTGAAAAAAAGGGATTATTAGAAATGTTTTTACATCTTTCATCATTCCTTAATTTTAGTTTAGACAGATCAATTTGATGAGCAAAAAAAATTACTACCTCTCTTGTAAATATTATAAATGTTTACTCTAAATTATTATTATTCTTTGAAATTACTACCAAGATCCCCGTTTATTTACCCGAAGTGCTTTCGTGCACGAAGACACACATCTCAAAACCTCTGGCCGTAGCCATCTACCGGCACCCGTGAAGTTACATTATTTCCTATCTCTAACTTCTCCTCCTGCGTTTGTTTCAAGCTAGTGAACTAATCCTTATTTCTAATCCTTCTTCTATGTTATGGAGGATGTCCTAGTTGAGGAGGGACTCCCTCAGCACTGACTCCTTTCGAAGAATGCATCACTGAGAGGGAACCTTCTTTACGTCCCTTCCACAGGACGGGATGTCACAGCAACTCCCTCTCCTCGTTGAGTTGCCTTGGGGGCTATTGTGGTGAGATCTAATATTCCAGTCCAGTGCCTGCTTGACGAATTGTTTACATTAAATAAATATTTTTATTTAATGAAAAAATCCCGCACGCCCAGGATTTGAACAGGGATCTTCTTTGTAGAAGCCGACACCCTAGCCCGCTACACCAGCGAGCCCCCTTTTACTCTAAAAATTAACAAGAGGAAAGTGGCATACTCTCTTCATATTCAAGTATTTGTTTTTAAGAAATGATCAATCGCTGTGAGGCTCTGAAAATTCTTATTTTGCTTTCGTAACTTCAAATTAAATAATATTTAGTATGAAATTTTAGATAAATACTTAAAGAAAGAAATTTCACTTTTTCACTTTCCAAACGTTATGATGTTAAAAAAATTCTTGTTTTTTTTTTTTGATCTGAAAAATAAAATTTCTAAATGAATTGATGTTTTTAAGGTGCTTGTTAGAAGAGACTTCTTCGAAGAATTAGTTAAGGATATACCTTTCAATTAATTTAAATATTCGGCAGAAATTCATTTGCGCGCATGATCAATTAATTTGTTTGTCCATGCATCCGCCGCATGCAATCCTCTTTTCTATCAATCAAATAATCAAACAAGTGATATGAATTTACATACTATCTGAAATGAATTCAGGTCGTACCTCAGATTAAACACATATTCCAGAAAGTCATCTAGAGGAAGGGTTAAAAAGTTCAGTTTGAAATCTCACTCTAGTTCTTATGTGCAATCGCTTTTTACCACAAATTCATAAGTGTTTGAATTTCTAGGAGATTCCCATGCTTCAACACTCTTGATTAAGAATACTTTAAAATGTACTATCGGTGTTGGCCGACCTCGCACAGCGGGATTAAGGCGAAGAAAGAAGAAGAACATGTACTCTTGGTTTTTATTTATAAATGCTTGGATTTATTGTATGTTTTTCGGGGAAGGGCGAAAAACGAGAGGCACTGGAACTTGGTCTTCTCTTATTTTGAAATTGATGATTTGAAATAGAAATAAATTGATGGAATGCTGATCGATAAATTAAGCCAGATGTCATCGTTTCGAAAATGAATTCCTCTCTCATCTTAGGAAATTTCCATCCAATTCAAAGGCTTAAAATTGTTTGACAAAAAAACAATTAAAGTGAAATGAATTTGGCCTTTAATAGTGATTGTGTATTAGTATTTGAAGAAGATTTATTAAAATAGGGGTGTTGGTTAAGGTTAGGGAAGCCTCGCTGATAGAATTGGCGAAATCTTTGACAGTAGGAAGATTTGAAGATGAAATGAATTCAAACTTTTATCAGCTAATCAAAAAAGATATATTGTTTGAAAAATTTATCTTCTTCGTTTATAAATTCATTCCTGGTGTAAAGAATACGAAATTCAATTTATTTTTTCATTCTCTAAACGATCCAAATGAAAGAGAAAATGAATTTAATAAAAAAAAAAAATTACACGAGTTGTGTGCCAAATGAAATGAAAAATAAATAAAAAATGTTAATTTGGCAAAAGAAATTTTCGGTAAATAAATAATCCCCCCACTTGCACTTTTTAAATATATTTACAAAAAATAAGAATTTTAATTAAAAAACAAGAGAAGTGAGTTAAGAAATTATTACGATATATTTTTAAATCACATTAAAAAAATAATAATTTGAAAGCCAAATTCACTTTTTGTTTATTTAAAAAAAAAAAAAGATACTAATTAAACTGAAATAAATTTTTCCGCCTGGGAGGGATGCAAATTCTAGCACCAGAAACCATATTAAAGAAAGGGGAAATAGATTCGCCATTGTTGGAAGATTTTTTTTTATATTTTCAAGACTTGAGTTTGTCTTACTCGTAAACGATAAAATATAATAATCTAATATTCCCTGAGCTGTTTCTCAAAAAAAATATATTAATTAATTAAGTTATTTATTTATACCAAGTGACATCCAATCTAGGGAATTTCAATATTAATAAGAAACCAGGCTCCAAACCAACAATCAAATAAAACTTTCAAATGTTACAACAATATTTAAAATAATTTTAACAATTAAAAAAAAAAACCTAAAATATTTCTTAAATTATATTTAATAAAAAAAATTGATAAATTCTAGCTATAATCAAATACTCACGTTCTCTCCAATCATTTCCACTTTAAAAAAAAAGAATTGCAAGGAAATTTGTTTTTTTCCTCTTAAGCGAAGGAATAGTTTCGAAATAAATCTATTGAATAAATTGGTCAATCATTTAAATTTATTTATGGAAATTTTATTATCCGATAGAAGTGTAATTACCGGTAAAAAATAAATTTAAATATTAAATTAAAAGGTGAATGTGTGATGTAAAAAAAATCGTAAGCAAATTATGTCCGCTTTTTTTTTCATGACGTTGTCATTTGCGAATCGGTGAAAAGCAATTTTTCTCAGATTGTAATATATCAAATTTGACTTATTATATAAATAGAAATATATTCTTATTAAAGTATTTTATTAAAATTACGTTTAAATAATCGATAGTTTTAGAACAGGTAGTAGCAACATTCTCCCTGTTAAGGTTAGTTTTCTTATTAACGCATAATGTATATTTATAGTAACTTACCTAATGATGTTTGTCGATGATTTGTAATAAAAAACGATTAGGTGGTAATAATTGATTTAATTACGAGGACAATTAACTGGAAGGGAATGAGCGACGAAAGAGTAATGGCAAATGGGAGAGAAACCCGCTAGCTCCGCCTCGTTGAACTTGGGGCAAGCAATTGGCGAGTCGGCCGCTGCGCGGCGCCACCTTCCAGATGCATACGCAAAACACACCAAATATTTAAAATACATTTGATCCGAATCAATTAGGTTTTATTGCTATTTCTTTTCTTTTCATATAGTATAATACAATAGTTAATATACAGTTAATAAATTAATTACTACATTATCAATTTATATATTTTCATTTATCATCACGATAACAAATAAAATTGGCTTGGGAAAAGGGCAGAGGTTTTTATCATATATATATATATATATAGGGTGGCATAAGCAGTTTATTATAATAATAATTTATAATTTTTAATTATATTCTCTGAGAAGCCCGAAAGCAAATTTACCATGGAAAATAGATTAACTCTGATGAACGACTTTTTTAAGGATATTTAACGATACATAAAAATACTAAGAATACTAAAAATACTAAGAATAAGAAATTTTGTTTGTTAAAAAATTGCATTCTTCTTGAATTTTTTTTGTTAATTTTTTCACTTTCTTCTAGATTATAAATTATTTTCTGTTATGTATTCGCTATCTCTAGCAATAGTTATGGAGCAGCTTGATCTGTACACTTGACAAGAATGCATGTGTGAGTTGTTGAGATGCTTAAATTTGTTTATATTGCACATGCATTCTTGTCAAGTTTGCAATCAAGATCTTCAGGCTGATAGTTATTTCATTAGTTTTACTTTTTTCGACTTTTCCATAATAAATTCACTTTATAAACACACATAAGAAAATATTTAAAAAAAATTAGTTAGAAATTATTAAAATAAAAATTATTTCGTTACTTAAATTGCCACCATCTTTACAATAATTTCTCTGAATATAGAAATTATTTATAAGTGCTAATTAAGAATTTTTAATAACTCTGTATGTGCGCATATTTATTGTATTTAAAAATTCAAATTGGAAATCAGATCAATAAATTTTGACAAATCATGTTTTTTTATTTCTTCATGGGGGGTATTACATAATACAAGAGATAGAGCCGCTAGGGACCTTTTGAGTTGGGTCAAACTTATCTATATTATCTTAATAAAACGGGCCTTGAATGTTGCAAGGCCAGAGTTATTGACGACAAGCATCTTTTAAGGCAGTATATATCTATATATATATAAAAATAAATTGATTAATCAACTATTATCTTCAATAATTTAACGTCTTTTTATTTTAAAATCACAAAAAAAAATCATATTTTAAAATATATAGATATATATATATTTAAAAATATTTACTTATTATTAAAATTAAAAAAAAAATTTTGACAACTGAGTTGCCGTTATGTGGTTAAATTCTATTTATAATTTTAGGATAAAAAAAAATTAATGAGATTAGTCAATAGTTATTGATCTGAATATATTATTACAATCTGTGCTTCATTATTTATTATCTTTCTAGTTACTTTATAAACTAATAATATATTTAAAAAAAATCGACCGAAATTATAGGGAAGTTAAGGCACGTCCCAATAAGTACGTTTAGGCTCACTAAAAATAAATAAAGCACAGAAAACAAAGAAGGCTTTATGGGGGCTTATGAAGAGGTAACGATCGATCTATCTTACATAAAAAGGACTTTTATTTGTTTGTTTTTTTTTAGTCTGTGAGAGAAATCTGTGCATAGCCAACAAGAGCTTTATCATCAGGTGTTTCGATTGGTAGGCATCCGGATGCAAGTGGGAAAGTGACAGCCCGCATCTCTCCATTAGAATCAATCAATTTTTGTAAATTTGCAGCAATCGCAATAATATCTCGGCCGTCAACTAATCCAGCACCAACCAATTCGGCTGCAATCCCCTCGGCACTATCTTGCCCTACTGAATATTCAAATCGGATGTCGTTCAATTCGCGGCGTGGATTTCGCATTCTTAAAACTAAATTCATTGGACCTGTTGTTGTTGGTGTTATCGACGACGATGGGGCTTCGACCATCGTCGCAGGTTCCGGTGGAGGTGTTATTCCTTCATCAGAATCTGATGCCGTTGCTGATTCTAATTGATTAATAGGTTTATCTGCTTGCGTTTCTTCGTCAGATGATGCACCGCCTTCTTCTTCACTTGACCACACCCATTCACCTGTAACTGTTCGATGTAATCGTCCTGATGCACCCGGTTGACGTTTAGACGCTTTTTGCACTCGAGTTTCTAAACTTGGTCCAATTGCAACTAAAGTTTGTTGTAGATACTTTCGGTCTTTAGCTTTTCTAAAAAAAGGATGCTTGAGCAATTCGGTTGCGGTGGGTCTTTTCGCGGGGTCTTTTTGTAAACAATCGACGATAAGTCTTCGAAAAGTTTTCCCATAGGCCTTATATTGATCCTTGTCCCTAGCACCAGTATCCAAAGTAGGCGGTTCATTTTGCAGAGTCAGCATTAGCACCTTCATCGGCGGGTATTTATGGTATGGAGCGGTTCCCGTTGCCATTTCAATTGCAGTGATGCCAAATGACCAAATATCCGCCTTGAAGTCGTAACCGTGATCTTGTTCCATTACTTCGGGAGCCATCCAGCAAGGAGTTCCAACAAAAGTATGCCGAACCTTGAAAAATTTAATATAATAATAATAATTAGTAAAAAAGTGCAATCACTAGGAAAATTACAAACTAAGTTTTTGGATAAAAATATTAAATATATGTTCATTTCTATGACATATTCATCAATTATCATATCAAGCTCAAATAAAAAAAAAAAACGATTATTATTCATGTTTGAAAATACCTGGATTGTTCGAGTTTGATTAATTATAATTTAAATAAATTCGTTGTTATAAGGTGTAAAGTAAAACAAATTTTGTTTTGATGGAATTTATTGTAACTGAATCTGTACAGAATTACAGTTTCAGAGATTCAGAATAATATCAAAAGGACAAATAGTTGTGGACATTTCCGAACCCAACATATGACATCTAAGAAATTTAACAATTCTAAGAATCAAAGAACGGATCTTGGAATTATTGTAGGTAGGTGGTATATAAGGCTACAAGTGGTAAAGCCCGCCGAAGGGTGGTTTTACCACTTGCCTCGCCCTCGGCGAGCAAATGCATCAAATTTATTCTTGCTCACCGTTGGGAAATTTTGCCGAAGGCGAGCAATTGCAAAATTTGTTTTAATTCAATTTAGACAAAATTACAATTATAAAGGGTGTTTTTTTAAGCCCGATAGAACTTGAAATTGTGAAAATTATTTATTTATTTCAGTATACTCTGGCAAAAATCATCATGAATAGAAATACACTGCCTTAGATATATACTAAAAAGTTTATTTTTACTTTTTATTTGTCTAAAGTTTATTTTTTTTATTTTAGATCAAAAAGTTTGACGTTGAAAAATTTGTTTAAATTTTTAATTTTACTCTTTATTGATTGATATATACGTATGTCTATATTCACGTTAGTCATCAGAGATCTAATATTAAACTTGATAAACTTTAAGTCAATATTCGATTTTACTAAATCTAAATTAAAGACGAACACACTAAAGG
This sequence comes from Euborellia annulipes, assembly GCA_023213315.1. Lineage (NCBI taxonomy): Eukaryota > Metazoa > Arthropoda > Insecta > Dermaptera > Anisolabididae > Euborellia > Euborellia annulipes. The sequence continues at coordinate 36,205 of JAKCPI010012985.1, read as the reverse complement.
AGTTTAAATTGGAAAAGACACTCGATTTTAATAACGATATCTTTCTCTCCTCATTTTTGTACAGTGAGCGCCACAATTAAGTCCCCACCTGCGTAGCTAGAGCCTTAAGTATATGGTATACGGTGAAATAATTTTAAATAGGTATATATCAATTCAATATACAGGGTGTCCGTAATTAAACTTGTAATTTGCGAGCAGTAGTAAAAACTATAGGGCCTCCAGCAGAATTGTATCAAAATTGGGTAACGGCAGAATGAAATGATGTGAATTTTATCAAAGAAAAAAAAACAATAGGTTTCAAAGATCACCACTAGGTGGCGTATCAGAGCTTTATTGAGAACATATAAATACAGTAATCTAGAGAAGTTTACAAAACATGTTCGATAAGGTGTCCACCATTGTCTGCTACCATCTGGAAGCGTCAGCAAGTCGCAGGTTTGACTGTTGAAAACTGCATGAACTGGGAAATGTTACGCACAAGGGATTCTATGCTTTCTTTAAAGTCGGTTAGAGACAGTGGCGGATCCAGGGGTGTTTCTCGGGGGGCGGGGGGAATCTGGTGTGACTGATCGCACAGCACACAATTTTTTCTTAATTTCGGTAATTTAAAGGCGCATTCTGTACTTGTTTGTCAGAATATAAATACAAATCAAATTTTTAACTATCAATTTTTACATTAAAAATAAATTTTTTTCGAAAAAAAGTATTTTTTTTCATCTCGGGGGGCGGGTAATTAACCCCTTTACCCTCCCCCTCTTTGTATCCGCCCTTGGTTAGAGACTCCCAGTTCATGCTGCTTTCAACAATCGAACATGCGATTTTACGCTTCCAGATGGAAGCAGACAATGGTGGACATCATATCGAGCATGTTTTGTAAACTTTTGTAGATTACTGTATTTATATGCTCTCAATAAAGCTCTGATACGCCACCCAATAGTGTTTTTTTTTAATCATTGTTTTTTTTTATTTCATTTTGTCATTATCCAATTTTCGTGCAATTCTGCTGCATAGGTTTTGATACAGACTGCTCGCAAATTTCAAGTTTAATTATGGACACCCTGTATATTTCTATAACTCTAAAGGGCCTAAGCAGCCGAGAAGACAAATAAAACAAAACCTATAACGATTAATAAGCCAAAGTTTTTTCTAGAAGTCCTCTTTGAATATATAAAACTTGGTCTCCAAATTCCTAGACATTGATTTTAACATAAAAAAATTTCCGAATATAAATATTGTCACAATATAAGCGAAAATAGGGGTGTTAATTATTACCTTTTGACGAGAAAGATCTCGTCCAGTTGCAAGCCAAGCGCTCACACCAAAATCTGCAATCTGCACTGTGCCATCCTCTCCAAGAAGAATGTTTCCAGCTTTTATATCTCGATGTATTTGACCATTACTATGAAAGTATTCGAGACCACGAAGTACCTGAAAACAAATTTTTATTTCATTAAAAAAAAAATATACTAACTTAATTAAATTAAAATCATTTCGAATAAACAGAAATGTTTGTTTTAGTGTGTTTATTTCTTTTTGGGGGGGAAGGGGAGGAAATTTATGTAGACCATAAATTAGCACATAAAAAAAGATGATTTATGCTCATCTTTGAGTATTTGTATCTTTCTTTAAATAGCTTGTTCAATTTATGACCAAAGCTAGGTTGCAAGGTGAACTTTTAAGTAAAAGGGCAGAGAGCTTTCCGATACGATCAAGGTGTTTTTTGAAAAGGACGTGTCAATTAATCAGGCTGTGAAGACATTTTGTGACTTGCCGCACCAGATTTTTTTGTTTCGAGATATATTTAGGTTCCAACAACATTTGAATTCAAGATGTAAAATTTATAAACATGGGAAAATATTTATATTTCGTTCTCATGGCAACCATTTCTCCTATCTTTCCTTTGAAGAACAAGAGTAAAGTGAAGATTTCAATGGCAAAATGAGAATATACATTTTAAAGAGTATCTAAAAAATAATTGATTTATGAATTTTAATCAAAATCGTTAAAGCGAATTTTGAGAAAATCGAAAAAAAGTAAAGTACTAGTTCTCTTTGGCTGATTTTGATCAAAAGCTTATTTTCACCCCCTCACGGGGGTGCCTAACTTAAATATACAATTTCAACCTCCTAGCTCGATTCCTTCATGCTTTAAATTGAACACAGACAACACAGACCATTTTGCGGTCAGGAGAGAAGATCAGGAGGAAGAAAGCAAACAAGATTTCAGGAAAAGCCCCCTTATAATAGAACAGAGTAAATATTTGGATATACCTAGTAATGAATTAATAGTGGCGAGGAGAAGACAAGGATCCCTGCATTGGTTCACGTTTTCAAAATAAAATGTTTGTGGAGGAACGTCCCCCCCCCCCCCGCCCGGACTACTAACGACAATATTTTTCCTTCACGTTACAGGAGCTTAATAATGTAATAGGTCCGATGATGCGAACCCCGAAATATTTAGCTCTAATGGTACAGTGGGCGCCACAATTAAGTCCCTACCTGGGAGCTAGAGCTTTGTATAGTGAAATCATTTTAATGACCGAAAAGGTAAAATAAAATCATCTGTACCAGATATTATTTTACCTTTTCGATCATTAAAATTATTTCACTATATATTAGCATATACTTAAGGCTGGTCGTCCACTGGAAGCGTAAACGTGCGACCGCTACAAGAGCGGCAACAAGAGTCGCGGCTACACGCCTCAGGAGTCGTACACTGCACGCGACTTCGCGCTACATTTGACTTCAAATTTCCTATAGGTGTCTACATATCTAACTTGTAAGCCAATTTAAAACAAATTCATATAAATTTAATAAATAATTAAATTGAATAAAACCTAGTATAAAAAAATGTCGAAATTTATATTTATTTTCGCTAAATTTGCAAATATTTATCTTATTTTAAAATTCTTTATATTAAGTGAAGAAAATTATTTCAAATAGACCTCGAAGAGCCGCAGTTACTTCATCAAATCACTCAATGTGAAATAACAAAAATGTATATCTTTTAATCAATATATTTTAAATATATAATATATATATATGGACCCTGTTATGCATTAGAGTGTCAAGCGCTAAAAAAAATTAAAAATTGAGTTAAGCACGGGTTATTGTTTCAAATGCTATAATTAATAGTATTTTTTATGAAATATGTCCTAAAAAAATTTATATTTATGTTACTTGCACAATTAACAAAAAAAAATTATATATAATCTAATCAAAACAAAAAACTTTAATGTTAATTTTCTCAAAACTACAATAGGTAGCTGGCGCTTGACATACTAATGCGTAACAGAGTTCATATATTCACAAAAAATTGTAATGTCGACTATAAAAGAATAAGTAAGTGATGAATATAAAATAAATTAAACATATGTTTATTTTTAAAGCTCCTGACGATTATGAAAAATCAAAACAACATGCAAAGCAGTCGATCCATGAAACAATTAATAAAAAATTAAAAAATTTTTATGAAAATTCATTTAATTACACACTCACCAAACAAAGCGTGATTGATGAAGTAACTGAGGCTCTTCGAGGTCTATTTAATCTTATTTTGTCCCACAAATTGATAATCGACATTTTTTAATTTGTTTTATTTAATTTGCATGAAAAAAACAAAGTGAGTATCTTAGATTGAAAAATCACAGGGATAGACGCGATAACGGGCCACAGATCCCATTTATTTGGGATTTGTCGCACGCTTGAAGTGGACGAGGTTCAATTAATTCACACATATTGGGATGTAGCACTTATACGCCTGTTGTAGCTCTTGTAACGGTCGCGCGTTTACGCGTTTACGTCCAGCTCCCAGGTGGGGACTTAATTGTGCTCTCACTGTACAGTAGGCTACTCCGAGAAAAGAATAAACGACGGAGTTGACTGTCAAAAAAAAACTATTTCAGAATTTAAAACCGCCTATCGCCCTTTAATCAGTAGACAAAATAAGATATTTTTTAAAAGATAAATATAGTATTTTTTACAAAATTAATAATAAATACTATTGAAGTGAATGGATGACTGAAACGAATTTTATGAAAATAAATAAAAAAAAATTTGTTTATTTAATTTAACGTAAATATATAGTTTAGAGGTGATAACTAGGGGAGAATGTTGCCTTGAGGAGTTAAAAAAAAAAATAAATTCAATTGATTATTTTCAGGTCACACTAATATGAATGATATCAAATACTATGAAAGATTACTAGAATAATAAAAACATTTTAAGAGAAGATTTGTCTCAGTGCACAGAAGAACTTGGATCAATAAAGAGGATCCCGATAGGTGGAATTTATATGCACCAGTGAGTTGAAATGAAAACTAATCAAGTGTTGCCTAATTAATACAATAAATATTATTTTCATGCCGTGAAAACATATTTTTAAATAGTTTAAGCAAAGAATCTGACAGGTGCCAATGGCATCAACTCGAAGATGGTGCTGATTATAATAATATATATATAAAAATTTACAGAAAATAATAGAATGGAATTGAATACAGAGGAAAGCAAGATAATGATATTCAGGAGGGAGACTGGCTACAAAGAAGCAATATTTGGAAATGGAAAGATCAAGAACTGGAAGAGGTGAAAAAGTACAAATATTTGGGGATCTGGTTCGACAAAAACCACAATGAGCACAGAGAGAAACAAATAGGAAAGGGGAAAAGATTAATTAGAGAACTATGGGGAGTAATTAAGAGGAGCCACCTGAAGAAGTTAGACAAAAAATTGCAGCTGTTCGACACGATTGTCACTTCTGCGGTATTTTACGGAGCGGAAGTATGGGGAAACAAGAACGAAGAGAAGATAGAAGTGATACACAGCACATTCATGAAGTGGATCCTAGGCCTCCAGAGAAATACACCAGGGTACATTTGGAGAATGGAACTTGGAAGAGGAACCTGGGCGAACGAGCTGGCAAGAAAAGATTAAAACTGATCCTGCGAATAATCGGGATGACAGAAGAGAGATGGCCAAAAAGATGTCTTAAAGAGCTGATAAGAAGAAGAGGAAATGGGGAAATTACAAGATGGATGGAGGAAGTGGAGAGGATTGGTAGAGAGGGAGGAAGACCTAACATAATAGAAGACATAATCCAAAATGAAAATAACATTACCCATATATTGACTAGATGCTCCGAAATACTAAGAACAAAGTTGGACACTGAGATCCAACAGACATGGACAAAAATAGATAACTCCACCTACAACACCACCTACAGATACCTAAAAAAGACCCTCGGAACTGAAAGTTATCTATTAGATGAAAAGAATACCAGAAAAAAAACAAAACAATATGGGCTAGACTAAGATGCGGAAACGACATCATAAAATATGGGGCAAACACAAGATGTAGCTTCTGCGACAAGGAAGGAAGAATCAGTGCTCCACTTCCTGGAATGCGAAGTACTGAGAGAGGGGATGAGTGAAGAATGGCGGGGATGGCTGGAGGAAAAGAGGACAGAGATAGCAGATGAAGAAAAACTCTCAAGTCACTGGAATAAAGGACCAGATAAAAAGTGGTGTGAGCTCTGGAATCTTATAAAAGAACTGAAGAAAGCATAAAGCCAATGAAATTAAAACAAAATTTACTATGTCAAAAAATCTGTAAATTGAATTTAAATGTACAAATGTAATAATATTGATTTAAAGAAAAATGTATCCCAAACCCCAAACAGGGGGAGGGAAGGAATCAAAATAAATTATTATTATTATTATTATATATTATTATATAGTTTAGAGGTGATAACTAGGGGGAGAATGTTGCCTTGAGGAGTTAAAAAAAATAAATTTAATTGATTAAATTTTCAGGTCACACTAATATGAATGATATCAAATACCATGAAAGCATTACTAGAATAATAAAAACATTTTAAGAGAAGATTTGTCTCAGTGCACAGAAGAACTTGGATCAATCAAGTGGATCCCGATAGGGGGAATTTATATGCACCAGTGAGTTGAAATGAAAAACTAATCAAGTGTTGCTCCATTAATACAATAAATAATTATTTTCATGCCGTGAAAACATATTTTTTAAATAGTTTAAGCAAAGAATCTGACAGGTGCCAATGGCATCAACTCAAGATGGTGCTGATTATAATAATATATATATAAAAATTCAAAAAAATCTTTATTTCTAGTAATTGTGAGCCTTACTACTACCTTACTAGAAATAAAGATTTTTTTGAATTTTTATATACAGAGTGAGGCATAATAAAGAGTGATTTTTAAAAGGCTGTTAAGTAAAAACACTTTGTTAAGGGGGGTTCAGGAGCGACGTCTAAACGTACTTAAAAAAAAACTAGACTATTATTTTTCAATGCGGATTTTTTTAAAATGAATTAAATAACTATTTTTTTGTTATCAAGCAAATACAAAAAAACAATCTGTCCTAATAATATTTAATTTTTTTTTAATTTAAAAATGAATTTATTGTTATTATTAATCACATATTAATTAAGAAATTTTTAAAATAAGCTTAGATGATTTATTTAAAATTAAACTGTCAAATTAGTTCAGCATTCTTGCAATAGATGGCAGGCTAGTCTAACAGCTGATTAGAGTCCCTGTATATCAGAGTCTGGCCATACGAGCGACCGTTAGAATTGTCGGCCATCTTTCTTCCGACCGCTCCATTGAATACATGGCGAAAAAATGATTTTTTTTTGTTAATTAATTATATAATAATTTTATTCAAAAAAAAACTCATAGAAACAGAAGCTAATAGTTTAATGATTATTTATATACTAAAAAAAAGTAAGTAAAACCACTCAAAATAATTTATTTAATGAAAAAACATTTGAATTTGACATTTCCCAATCTTTCATTTTTCACTTTCTCATAGCTATATATGTAATATTTATTTCTAAAATAAAGTGAATAATCTCAAGAATATTATTTAAATGAATGAATTATTTTTCCTTTACTTTTCCTTTTAAAATATACATTTGGAATTTATAAATTAGGCCTACTTTATATGTGAAAAATTTGATAAGAGCTTTGACTTTATCACGGACAAGGGCAAATACAAGGGGGGAAAGCGGGCAATTACCCCCGGCCCCCCCCCCCGGGGGGGGGAGCGGGGCAAACCCTTCCCCCCCCCCCCCCCCCGAGATTCGAAAAAAAAATTTTTGATATTAAAACTTATAAATTTGATTTGTAAATATATTCTGGTAAACAAAAACGGAATGCACTTTTAAATTACCGAAAGTAAGAAAAAATTGTGTTCTGTGCGACCAGTTACACCAGATTACTCCCCCCCCCTAAGAAACTCCTCTGGACCCGCTCTTGATCACGGACATAAATATAGGGGACGTTCTCTTTTGATCTAAAAATGTGTCGGGTATCTTTTCTCAAATTTGGTATTTTGTTTTTCATTTTTCTGCCTCAGTAAGTGAGGATCGGGCAAATGGGGCAGTGCGGGATTTAAAAGCCGCCTCTCCCCCCCCCTTTACGGCAGATATTGAAAACATGTTTTTTTTTTTTAATTCTATTATATAATATCTCTGAGTTCAAATTCTGTATAAATTATAATTTTTTAATAATAAAGAAAATTCTTAAAAGATTTCATTTTTTTTGCAATGAGTTAATTACTAACGTTATTTATATTTGTTTTATTCTTTTTTAAATGGATTATTTTCTTAGAAAACTCTATTTTATAATTAGGAAAATAAATTGTAAGCTAAATACATATATAAATATACATAAACTCAAAATTAAAAGTGATTTTAAGATTCTAATCAGCTAAATATAACCCTAAACTTTGCATTCTCAATATAATAAAATTAATGGAGATTTTTAACATATGATGAGTAATATTTATAAATTGAAACCTCTAAAATAATGTTCTAAAAAGATTTCATGATACTTTGAACGGGTATCGTTATAAAAGTTAAAAGAAATATTTTTTAATCCCATAGAGATGCATTGAAAATTTGAATTGGCGCTAAAATCAGGAAGAAAGATGGCGCGACCAATAGAAAAAAAGTTCCCGTATGGCCAGACTCTGATATACAGGGACTCTAACAGCTGATAGCCTAATGGCCTATATCTGGCCTATATTTATATATTTTTATGCTTTTATAAAAGATACATAATATATAATAACATTTATGAAGTATTTATTGTTAAAAGATCAATAAAAATCAACCAAATGCATTAAATATTATTAGCTACCATTTTGACATCTCTTGTTAAATTTTTGAATTACTTGATATTTTGGCATAGTTTTAATGACACACAACGCCAACTTAGCGGGAAAAACATCCGTAACCACTTCGCTCCCGTAGCCCCTTAAAAAAAAATTTTATATCATAATCCTAAAATACATGGAAACATTTTCTGCAATAGTAAAACATCTGTTATTTTTTGAAGATAACTCCGGTATGATGGGCGGGCGTCCATTTGAAATTCCAAGTGAAGCGCTGTGCCGACGAGGTCTTTCTTCTCTCAATGGCAAGTCTTATGCGTTCGATGTTTTCAAGTGTGCGCACAGTTTTTGGTCTCCCAGTTTTCTTCTATGTCGTTGACGCCGGCTTTTAAAAGTTCTCAACCCACGCAGGGGAAGATGGCACCGGTCAATTCCGATTAATGTTCAAGTGATTGCGGAATGAACGGTCGTGCTAGCTGTTACGAATTTACGCCATCTTACCGGAGTTATCTTCAAAAAATAACAGATGTTTTACTATTATAGAAAATGCTTTTTCATGAAAATTTTCAACTTTTAAAAATCGCTCTCTATTATGCCTCACCCTAATAATATTACATTCACCACGATTCACCATTCTCCGAGTTGAAGCCGTTGAGATCCTGTCAGGTTCTTTGTTTAAACTATTTTAAAAAATATTATTTTATCGTGAATATTTTTTATTTTTCGTTATCTGAAGCCATTTAGAGTGTATCTATATTACTAATATAAATTAATTGAAAGTGTAAATTTAAATATAAAACCGCCCTCGGGCCATGGCGTAGGGGTTAGCGTGCTAACCTCGTATACCAAACGTCGCGGGTTCGGACACCAGGCAGTCCGATGATTTTATTTAAGCCAATTGGATACCAAATGGCTTAAATAAGAATGCCTGGACCCCAATATGTATATTAAATCAATAACGGTTATCGTAAATGTCTTATATGGCCTGAGTTGCCGAAAAGACTGTGTGAATATGTGTGTGAGTGTGTATGAGAAAAAAAAAATATGAATTGAATATGAATATGAAGTGTGAATGAAAAAAAAAATATATATATATATATAAAACCATTAGTCAAAAAATTAAAATTAGGAGTTTAAATTATTTATTAAATAAATTTGCAAACATAAGAGGTAGTGGCATAGTGAGCTCAACTGCTTATCGGGCACAATATCTTTTAGCGCCCCCCCGCATCGAAGAACCATAACTATTATTCTGAGGCGTATATAGAAATTTTTTTGGTTTTACAAAACACACTTTTTCTTATTCACACTCACACTCCCACACACATTCACACAGTCTTTTCTGCAACTCAGGCCATCTAAGACTTTGACGATAACCGTTATTATTTATAATATCTATTGGGGGTCCAGGCAGGGCCGGCGCAAGCTATTCTGCCGCCCTAGGCAAGATATTTTTTTGCGCCCCCCCCCCCAAAAAAAAACTTTAAAAATTTAATTTGCCGCCCCCTCCTTAAAATTTTTCCGACTCAAAATTTTTTTCTTGCGCCAAAATTTTTCCCGTCCGCGGAACAAAATTTTTTTACCTTTTTTTTAGAGACGCTAAATTTTTTGCCGCCCCCGGGACCGAAATCTTTTTCCGTGTGCCGCCCGCGGAACCAAAATTTTTTTTTTTATTTTTCCCTTTTTGCCGCTCTCTCCAGGCGGCCGCCTAGTTTTTTTTTTTTTTTTTTTTTGGAATGGGTGCATAAGGTCCGAAGACCTATAATGACCAATAGTCACATGCAGCCAGGAAGAAAATAAAAACAAAAGGAGAAGCATAAAGGGGAAACTCAACTGCGGGAACTGAGAAGATGCCTGTTGAGGTTAGACTTGAAAGTCTGAAGATTGTAGGTTTTGGGGAAGATAGACGCAGGGAGCTTGTTCCAATCACGGGAGGTCATGGGGACAAAGGAAGAATGAAATTGTTTTGTTCTGTCAGTCGTGATCTGAACAGCATAGGGATGCTGGGAAGATGCCTCTCTTGTGTTCCGTGAATATGTTGCATTGGGTGGGATAATTGATTTTAATTCGGCAGAGCATTGACCATGGTAATACCTGTAGAAGAGAGATAGTGAAGATACTCTTCTTCTATGATCTAGTGACTGTAGGGATGCAGTAAGGGTAGAATCACCTATCAGTCTTTGCCTAGTGGACGCGCCGCCACTGGGTCCAGGCATTTCTATTTAAGAAATTTGGTATCCAAATGGCTTAAATAAAATCATCGGACTGCCTGGGGTCCGAACCCGCAACGTTTGGTATACGAGGTTAGCACGCTAACCCCTACACCAAGCCCCGAGGGCAGTTTTATATTTAAATTTACACTTTCGATTAATTTATATTAATAATATAGATACACATAAATGACTGATTTGTTATTATTTATGAAATTGCTTTTATTATTGAACTAAATTAGATATAATACCTCACGTAGAACGGTTGCTATCGTTGCTTCGTCTAACACGCCTCCAGTGCAATTACTTGACCGGGCTTTATGCTTAATGATATCTAATAAGGATCCTCCTTCCAAGAGGCGAAGTACAAGCCATAACTCTTCTCTGACCACGAAAGATGTATAATAGGTGACCACGTTTTCATGACTGCAAGATGACATGGCCTGGAAAATTTACAATTATTCATTAATGGAGAAACTAAATCAACAGGTCTTATGATCTAATTAAAATCTTTTTATTTTTTGTGTGTATGCCTACTGAGAATGCTGAGTGGAAAATTCAATTTTTGAGTTGTTAAAACGTCTTCTCTTTTGAGTGCCAACGAGGCGAAAATATATTTCCATTCTTTGCTGTTGATTCTGGCCTATTCTTTTGATTTAAATGTATCATAATATTTATAAAACTTTCAAACGCCTTTTCTCGAATTGTTCAATTTCGAACTTTCGCCACTCAGCATTCTCAGCAGGCGGTATTTATGATCAAAGAATAAAACCTAACATAAGAAACTAGAAAGTATATTTCTTTAATTTTCATTAAGATGTCATTAATTAAGTAATTATTTAGCAGAGTTCAAGGCGCTTGGTCTGCTGCTTCCTATTCTGACACAATTCTTTAAATGTTTTACAAAGACATTGTATTTTAATACAAGGGGGTTATCATTAAATTTAAAGGCCGATTTGTAAAATTAGAATCAGGGTTAAATCATGGAGAATGATCTCTTTAAATTAAATTTATTTTTTTATACTGTACTGCGGCTTTTATGATTATCTACGTGTTTTTTAAAGTATGTCAAAATTCCTTTAACGATGGTGTTCAACACAGTGGCGGATCCAGAAGTGTTTCTCGGGGGGGGGGGGGGGGGAATCTGAAGTGACTGGTCGCACAGCACACATTTTTTTCTTAATTTCGGTAATTTAAAGGCGCATTCTGTACTTGTTTGCTAGAATATAAATATAAATCAAATTTTTAAGTATTAATTTTAAAATTTTACATTAAAAATACATTTTTTTTTTCGAAAAAAGTATTTTTCAAATCTCAGGGGGTAATTACCTCCTTTGCCCCCCTGTATCCGCCCTTGTTCAACAGCATTGTTTTCTCTAAACCACACATCCAGAAATTCCGTGTTGCTTAACTTTGCTTGTTTATTTGCCTTGATCGTAAATTTTTCTTCCCTTTGGCCTTACTTTTAATTAAATGCGAAGAAGTGTAATTTATTTTACTTGTGTAATTTATTTTAAAGAATCACTATTGAAGCAGAAAGTCATGACATCAGAAGGATGTTCGCACAAACAATACGTCAGGAGTTGTCAAGAACCTCTCTAAGCCCGAGGCAAACAGCACATTGTCCTGATGAAGGTTGGAATATCGACCGAAACGTCGACAAGTGTATAAAATAAAGCGAAAGAGAAAATATTTTTTTCTTTATTGCTTATGGCTGGCTTGATGCCTTCGCTACTCATTAATCTTATTCTGTTCCAGAGACGGATTAATGCAATTTTGTGGGTGGGGGGGAAGATTCAATTTACAGGAGGGCCTCTCTGGGGGATGAAAATTTTTTAAATAATACCTTCAAATACTACCGTTAAGGTAATTTGAGACTTAAAATTGAAGGTTTAAAATAAATGTAAAAATATATTTTTATTTAAAATTGTCTGCTGTGCGTTCACTCGGATAAGATTTTTTTTCTCGCGGAGGGGGCGGTCACTGCCCCTCCTACCTCCCCCCCTTTAATCGGTCCCTGTTCTGTTCTCGACGCACTTTTATCTCTTTTTGGAGACCATCGCATAAAAAGAGAATTGAGTGTTTAGCAAATAATACTACTAAACAAGAGAAACGGGAATTGATTCCAAAATCAGATAAAAAAAGATTTATCTAATGGGAAAAAATATTATTATGAAATAAATGAGAATAAAAAGATTATATATAATATAAAAAAAATTTTTTTTCTTTTACCTGAATTTCTTTCAATAATTCGTCCATGCTGGTGTTCCATTTCTCGAGATTGATTCGTTTGATTGCGCATTTTTCTTGCCGAGGAATGCACCAAGCACTATGCACCACTGCAGTTGCGCCAACCCCTGTAAAAAAAAATAAAGCGCCGAGTAAATTAGTGCGGTGTAATCAAAACTTTCAAGGTAAGAATGTGAAATTATATATAGAGTTAGATGTATAAGCACATTTACTATTAATGGAAAATTACAATGAAATATAAGTCTTTAATTTAAAGAACATGTCCCGAGAATTGCCTATCGAGTTTTACCTGGGGGCAACAAGTGTGGCCGAAGTATAGCTCCGGAGTCATAAAACTGGGGATTAAATCTTTATATATATCTATATATAATAATTGCGGAGTGTTCATCTGTCTGTCTGTCTGTCCGTCTGTTTGACCAACTTCCCGTTGGAATTTTGAAACGAAATTTTGCAGTCTTATAGAGGACGTTATGGAGAGTCCAGGAAAAATACTCGGGTCCCGAAATTCTTATAACTTTTTGAGTTATTAATTTCTAAAGTTACGATTTCTCCCATAGGAAATGTATAGAGAAATATTTATGTATTCTTTGATGTAAACAAATCATCAAGCAGGCACTGGATTGGAATAGCAATAATTTTTTTTTTTATAATTAAGAAAAGGTGAGGGTCCGCCGCAGGGGAGTCCAGGGGGGCCAAGCCGCCCTGGCTAGGCGCGATGCCCGCGGCGACTAATATAAAATAATTAGAAATTGCAATGGGAATTTTAGCTCTCAAGTAGGTCTATTCTCTAAGCAAAAAGGTTAGCTTTTATCATCATTAATTCATTTTAACACCTCCTTGCCTCAAATTGCTATTTTGTAGGCAAAAACTTTAACGCCAAAGCGTTAACATTTAGCCAATAGTGTTAAAAATTAATGTCATATCTAGGCAGTGCCTTTAATATTTTAACGTAGTGTTAAAAATAAAAATGACGTTTTTAACCTAAAAAGTAAGGTTATGATTTTGGCAGTTTTAACGCCAGTTTTTAGAGAAGAGATTTATTTCAATTTTTTGCTCCTTCTAATTAAGATGGAAAAGATCAAAGTTTTTTTCAATTCAAAATTCTTCAAGATTAATTTGTTGCCAAGAACTGAACTGAGGTCGGAATTAAAATTTTTTTATTAAATAATTAGAAAATGAGAAGAGAGGTTGGGATTATAAAAAGTTTCAATCGATAAAGGTGTTTGTTCCATTTGAATTTCAGGTAACTGTGATATAAGCAGACACCAAGTAAAAAACCTGTTGTATTACAATTATGCTTAATCATCGAATTGGCCAAATGTCAAATTTATGATTTCGTCTGTAAAGTGTGCGTCATGAGGAGTACCTATAACAAATAACGGAATTCCTTTACTCCATCTCCTATTTTAATTAAAATACAATCATTAAAAAAAAACCTTGAACATTAGTATGAAAATAAAGTTTTTGATATATTAGAATAAATAAAGTTTGTTAACACTTGTCAAATATTTTACTATTTCGTACTAATTTGTTAGATGATTCATCAAGTGTGAATTCCCTATAGGTAAAGGTTAATAATTAAAAGAGAACGAAAATAGTGCGCATGTCAAACGAATTACGATTTTGTTTTTAAAGAGATTAAATACGAGAAATTAACGAAAAGTTGAGTGATATGTAACTCACGCTTTGATTAATAGACCATTCCAGAATGACGTCACATACAAAACGTGGGCATATAAAACTGACATTTGCCATTGAACTATTCATATAGTTGTTTTTTTCATGCTTATACAGGCTCTAAAAACAGACGTTAAAATTTAACATCAACAAATAGGTGTTAAAAAGTAAAATAACATCAGCGATAAAAAATGATATTCTCTAAAATAAATTTTAACAGCGACGTTAGCATTTTATTTTTTAGCACTAGATGTTGACGAATCGTATCAAGATAGCCATATTTTCTGCTTGTTCGTGTTTTTAGAGCCCTCGATAACCTCTCGCGCATGCGCATTACTAACTTAATTTGTTATTTTCAATCTAGTAGGCCCATCTGAGACACCAGCGTTAAAAAAATACTAGCTTAGGCTTTAAATTTTTTGCTTAGCAGTTTGAGGCAAGGAGTGTTAAAATGAATTAACACCGTTTACAGATGTTAAAAAGTAACGTTTTTGCTTAGAGAATAGACCTGATAGGTTGCTTTTTTTGGTGTTCTTGTTTAGTTTTTTATCAAAATGCATATAGGTGATTATTTTTTAATCCCCAAAGGTGGTATAAGATATAATATATCCAAAAAAAATACAAATTATTGATAATAATGTTTCCATGGGCGTAACTAGGGTGTGCCCCCCCCCCCCAGAAGGCTAGCTGCCCCAAGAAAAATTGAGAAAATATGGGGCTTTCCAGGCCCCCCGGAGGATAGCTGGTCCCATGGCGCTCCCCAGCGAGGATGGCTGATTCCAGGCCCCCCCCTCAGTCAAATTCTCTAGTTACGCCCATGTATGTTTCATTATTTCATACCACCAGATGAATGCACACTTGATATTAATACTCGTAGTTTGCTATTTGTTACAACGATGGATATGGCAAAATATTTAATTTTAACCCACAGTTTTTTCACTGGCGAACAGTTAAAGCCTTATAAATGCTTACAAACCTATATATATTATGAAACCAGCTATGCACATGAAATAGTGGCAAAACGGATAAACGATGATGCATTTGATGAGTAAGAAATAATGAATGTTTGTTAATAATTGGGGCAAGAGCGGATACAGAGGAGTTTCTCGGGGGGGGGGGGGGGATATAGAGCCAGTCCCAGCTCAGGTACCTCGTACTCGTGGTCACCATTCACGTACCCACAAGATGTTGTCCCCTGAGCATACTAGTACTCTTTGATTTTATTTTTTAAAAGTTTATTTTCGCATATCGTTAGGGTACCTAACTTAAATATTAAATTACAACCTCGTAGTTCTTTTCCTTCTCGCTTTTTTTTTACCACACAGAGACAGACTATGTTGCGGGACCCACTTTTTTGGACTTAGATACCTCTAAACTTGTATTAAAATTGAAAAAGTTAAAACCAATTTTGGACGGTTTTGACCAGTGTTTTTTTAACAGCTCTGGAAAAAATAGACAGACAGTAATGTGAAATTCAATAAAATACAATATTAAAGAAATCAATAAAATATTATCTTTCAATTCACAAACTCTGGGATACAAACAAGTAGAGGGAGAAATGGAGGTTGTTTATCTTTTCCTGTCAAAAGGGTTTCTTCTTAGAAATGAAATAAAATTTTTTTTTATGGTTTCTTTTTGAAGGATTTCACCTTGATAAGAAACACATTTCAAATAGTAATTCGAATAAAAAAAAACTAACAGAAAAATATCCTCCCATTGTAGACATTAAAAATTTACACTTTTTCAAAATGATATTTGAAAAAAAAATTAAAGGTGTCAGAAATATCTAGATGAAAAATTGTTCTATTAATAAAGGAAAAAAAAAACAAACAAACTGTAAAGTCTCTAATCAAATTAGAATCTTAAGATTATAATATTTCCAGTATAGAGTTAAGTTAAGGGGCTTGAGGAGGGCACTGAATCTTTAGTCCGAACCTACTTGAGGCATTGGAAAGTATTTTTAATGCGGTTTTTTTTATGATTTAAATTCGATTAATTATTGCGATTAAGCAAAAAAATTTTTTTTTATATATATTTATAGAAAAACGATCTATTATGAAAATTGTAATTTAATTAATCTAAAAATGTAAAAATCATTAATATATACAATATATAACCAAATGATGTGTTTAAAATTTTATAGTTCACACTCTCATTCGAATCTCCCATATGTAAAATGCTCTAGAAAAAAAATTTGGCTGTATTTAAAACGAATTTAGGGGTCGCTACCAGTAGGCATATAAAGTTTATAATAATACATGTTAAGCCAGATTTTTTTTTTTTTAATTATTGATAATTCTTTTTTTTTTTGATCAAAATCGTTTAATTAGATCTTAAATAAAAAATATCTGGAGAAAAAAAAATTTTCCCTATTTTAATTATTGAGATAATCTCATATGAGTTTACTAGGACAATCTGTATAAGAGAGATATGCCTAAATGATGATTGACGCAAACCCTAAACTATAAAATCTAGAATGTTATAATATGGCATGTTAATTACTTTTGTGACTTAAGAAGTGATTTTTGAAAATGTTAATTCCCTACAAAAAAATTTTTTGTGAAAAATTGTAATTTTGCAATATTTTTTATAACTTAGAGCTTGGTAGCGACCCCTAAAAATTGTGCAAAAAAATCGAAAAAAATAAATTTTGTTTCTCTCATTAGGTAGAACAAAATGGCGGGGTGAACTACAGCAAAAAGAAAAAAAAATTTTGGGCCTTTAAGCATCACCTTAATATTTAACGGCCAAATAGTTCAGCACTCCTGCAAAAGATGGCAGGCTAGTCTAAGAGCCGGCATTATCAGATCACTTATAAGCCTTTATATCTTTTTATGTTGTTATAAATTATATATAATAATATTTACAAACTATTCATTATTAAAAGATCAAAGAAATACTTGAGATTAAATATAGTTCAACCATCATGCCATCTGTTGGCATATTTTCGTAATAGTTGGGCTTTTTGACTAAATTTTTAAGACCCATAACGCCATCTTATCGGCAAAAACATGCGAACAGCTTTGCCTCTCGAAGCCCCTTAAAACGGCTCCGTAATATTGTTTGTTCAAAATAAAGGATGAAAGAATGAAATTTTTTATTTAAGTTAAACTTTTAAATATCCGACTAATAGAAAATTTATCGCTTTCGATGTTGAAAGACAAAATAATAGCCTCTCGACTCATTATTGATTTACGAATAGATTAAACCTCTTTGCAATTTTGCCGATAAGATATCTTAAATATTTGCAAGAGATGATTTATGCATTGTATTTTATCTAGAATTAAAAAAAAAAAAAATTATGTGATATGCTTTAAAGAAAAATTATCATAAACAAACGAGACTATCTATAGCTTTTAAAAAATACTAATTTTCAAGATATGCCTCTAGTTATCAGGTCATGTCCCTTAGTTTTGAGAATTTAACAAATAAATAAATATAAGTTTTTGATTTGAAAATAATCTTTAAGATCATACACATCTGTTTCTATATTAGTTTGGGAATAAAAACTAAACAAATAATTCTTGTATTTTTGTAAAACTAGAACTGGGGTCTGCCTTCCCAAAAGGCAAGGATCTGACGCTAGTGGGGCTTTATTTATTTAAGGTGTATATAATTTTATTGGGTGGGTTTGATTAAAACCAAACTTGGAAAATGTTAACATTTTAATTTAAATAAAATCAAATTTTATTATAAAATCATGCCAAAGGTAAGAAGGAATATTTCCAAGAAGAATGCAGCCAATATTATTTCATTAAATTTAGTTAAAATTTTTAATCACTTGCTAATGTTTCTGTTCGAATTTGAACCATCATCGGAGTTACAAACATGAATTTAATAATAAATACATTCCAACAATTATATTCAAGATATGACTGCAGCTCCAATGATGGTTCAAACACAAACCGAAACGTTAGCAATTACTAAAGGCCCTAGGAGTATAAGTACGGTGAATTTGCTCTTGGAAGATATTTCAACGATGCTTAGAGGGTTTGTAGGCACTAATAAAATAATAAGATCGTGAAATTTTCAGATCGTTAGTCAATTGTTTTAAAAAAAAACATGTGAAATTCAGAAAAAAACACTTTTTTTCTCAGAAACAGCTGAATCGATTGATTTGAATTTTGGATATGTTTTGGGGGCTGATGGTAGCTTCTTTTTTCTGAATTTTACATGTTTTGCTTTTTCTCAAAAACCAATTGAGTAATCTGAAACTTTCAGGATCTTATTATTTTATTAGTGCCTACAAATCCTCTAAGTACCGTTGAAATATCTTCCAAGAGCAAATTCACCGTACTTATACACCTAAGGCCTTTAATAAAATAATTTAGGCTGCATTCTTCTTAGAAATAATCCTTTCTTTTGGTATAACAATATCTTCAATTAGGCTACTAATAAAAATCATGTTCTTCTTTCAACAAGAAACCACCATATTATAAAATATTTAACAAATGTGTTAATATGTTTATTTGTTAGTAGGCCAAATGTTCCTTTTAAAAAAGATTAAAAAGAAAGAAAATATGAAAAAAATGTGAGGATTACATAATCACTCGGCGCCTATGATATTTCAACTCCCGAATAGATAGATCTTTCTTAATTTTCATCCGGCGATTATCTAATTGGTCAAGTTTTAATCCAAAACAAGAGAGGATGCATTAGGTGGCCAGAGTTTAAGTATTCATTCTTTTCTTTTCCTAATTGATTTGATTTCCGTTTTCTTTGTTCAAATAGCACCACACTTCCAAATTGGTCACAATGAAAGGATATAACAATATCTTTACACTTTTATTTCCAAACAGCTAATTAGCAAGCGAAATGAATAGAAATAGAAGAATTTGAATAGAGAGATACTATCTATACAGCAAAAAGTCTAGCAGGTTAGAGAAAACAACTCTAAAGCAAGCGCCTTTAAGCTAGGCAACCAAACACACAGATGAATGTGGTATATTTACTTATAAGAGTCAAATTTTAAAAATTCCCTAATTAATTTATTAATCATATCAGAAAACAACATATGTGATCCGGAAAGTGAAAAGGGACCTCTTGTCGAAAATTTGAATAGTAGATAGGTGCAGTATCTGATAGGTAGAATAAGTAAGGGAAGAGGATGCAGGACCAATAATTGAGCTCTATTTAATGATTAGAACGTTTCTCCTGGGATCAACCCTGCCATCCTCGGCCTTCAAAGAGAATATTCAAATTATTTATACAACAAAAATAGAGTCGTCATTGCGATTAATACAAAGTATTTGCATTCTTGGTCAAGTGAATAGTAGATAGGTGCAATACCCCAAGTACACTTAAACTTCGTGGTATCACTTGGGGGTATTTTTAATAAAATTAACAATATAATCTACTTGACTAAGAATGCAAATACGTTGTATTAATAAAAACGACAACTCTATTTTTTATTTATTTTTTTTTGTTTTTATATAAAAAAAGATGGCAGGTTGATCCCAGCCGAAACGTTCTAATCATTAAATAGGGGCAGCATCCTCTTCCCTTATTCAACAAAAATTAACAAAATGTTGACAAAATATCAATTCGAAGATTGAGGGGACATTAACACTATGCGTTTTCTCATGTCATTTATTCTTTGTAAAAAAAAAATTTGAAAATTTTTTAATGGTTCCCAAGTAAAAGAGAATTTCCATTTTCTTTTATAAAAACAATAAATATAATCACATAAGAATGCGCATGAAGGTGTTTTTACATCTCCCCCCCCCAATTTATTTAAGTCTGTCTGCCTGGCCTCTATCACGGTCTGTTTGACCAACTTCCCGTTGGAATCATGAAATGAAATTTTCTATGCTTAAATAGGACCTTCTATGGATTACAGCAAAATTATTTTCATCCCGAAATTCCTATAAGTTTTTAAGTTATTCATTTCTATAAGTTACGATTTTTCCCATAGGAAATGTATAGAGAAATATTTATGTATTCTTTTCATTTGTGTATTCTATAAATGTAAACAAATCCTCAAGCAGGCACTGGATTGGAATAGTAATAATAATTGGGGTGTAATAAAGAAGTAATAATGTCGAGGATCCGCCGAAAACGGGCTCGAGCCAGCTGGCGGGAGATCCAGGGGGCGAAGCAGTGGCGTAGTGAGCTTAACTCGCGCCCGGGGCACAATACCTTTTTAGCGCCCCCCCATCCCCCTATTCGAAAACCATATAATATTATATGTAAAACATACAAAATTATTATACTACACTGGCACTAAATTTAAAATATATTTTCCATAAATCAATTATAATAAAAATTAAAATTATCCAGCAATTTTTTTGTTTTGCGGACCATTTGGCGCCCCTTTGTGAGTAGCGCCCGGGGCATGATGACCCCCCTTGCTCCCCCCCTCGCTAGGCCACTGGGGCGAAGCTCGCCGAATGCGAAGTCCTAAAATTAAAATTATACGTATATAATATAATATACGTATATAAAAAAAAATCACCTTGCGTTTATGGAATTTTTTTTTTTTTTTCAATTTAGTAGAGAGGAAACCTTTTTTAATATTATTCTTCCATCAGACTAATTTAACCATATATAGAAAGTAATGGAAAAATGGTAAAAATAGCAGGATAAATGATTATTATTTTTTTTATCATATTAATTGCATAATTCGAATACCAATTCCGGTTTCCCATTGAAAATAAATACATATATATAGATATATTTTATTTTTTTAAATAAGCTTGGAAACCTTGAAGTCTCTCCTCCTATTGATAGATTGTGCCTTTATAAAAAGCGTGTCTAAAAGAGTGAACAATTGAAGAGTATTATCTAATAGAAGTGCAAACAAATTCAAGATTGAAATTACAATCACCGACGCTAATAAACTAAATGATACTGATATACATATAAAAAAAAATATAGATATATTGTAGAAAACCAAAAATCTTATATAAGAGTTGATCTTTTGTTTTCATTTATGGGAAAAATTAAATGACTTTTGTATTCTATTAAGATTGTTCGGACATTAAGGTACTTATAAAGATTAAAAGCTAATTTTTTAATATGTTATTAATCACTATCACATACGTAAAAAATAATTTTTTGAAGCAGATCTGACGAAGGGTTATCGTTAATTATTAATAAATTGAAATTTAACATGTAGCCTATAGGAAATGTAGACGTAACGCAAACATCGAATTATGTAGCCACTCCTATTAAAGATAAAAAAACAACAAACTTCTATTTTTATCAATTAACTTCCGTAGAATACGTTTAAAATAAAATCAAAACTTTCTGACGAAGGCTTTTACAAATATATTAACAAGACAAAAAATTCACGAAAATGATAGTCCACCATACTTAAAAATAAGTCACGTGACTCAGATTAGTGTGGCAACGTCGTATAAAATAGCGTTTCACGCTTTCACTTGCATTTTTTCCCAATTGACGATATTTTTTCTCGCAAATCGTCGATTGTGTCTAAACCAGTGGTTTCCAAACTTTATGTTATCACGCCTCCCTTAAAAATGATTAATCTTATGACGCCTCCCCCCCCCCATCTTATAAAATAATACAAAAACAAAAATTTTTAATGCTAAAAAATATAAATTTATATAAAAATATTTTTTTATTTATTCTTATTTATATTAAAACTAGCAATCATTTGGAAAATTGGTCCTGTGGGCAATATTCGCGCCTCCCTAGGGAAGCGCTCCTCACAGTTTGGAAAACGCTGGTATCAATATAAGGGTATTTTATGTCTGGTGGAATTTGTATCAGGAATGAAAGTTAGAAGAAAACGCAACCAAAATTTTTTCTTTAAAAATATATTTTAACAGCTTACGTTTCTGCCTAGGTCAAAGCCATCCTCGGATGACCCCCAACAGCTCCGAGGATGGCTTTGGCCGAAATGTAAGCCGTTAAAATATATTTTTAAAGAAAAAATTCTGGCTTCGTTTTTTCCAACTTTCATTCCTGAAGAAAAATATTTTTCTCAAATCTTATTTTCACGCTCTAGGGGGGTGCCTAACTTAAATATAAAATTTCAACCTCCTAGCTCAATTTATTCATGCTTTAAATTGAACACAGAGAGACACACAGATAGACCTTGTCGCGAAAAACACTTTTTTGAATTCAGGGGACCTAAAAACGTGTATATCCATCAAAGTCTCGACATCGAATACTTTCTCTCTATCTATATGATTACTTATACATAGGTAAGAGAAGGTAAAAATTCAAATCCGAATTGAGATTAGTTCTATATACAAAAAGATGCGGTAACTCACCCCAGTAAAATTCTAAGTGGACTAATCATATCTTACTTTTCTACCTAAAGAAAAAAATCCCAACAAAATTCTGCAAGGGATTCGATGGGTTCCTAAGTTACCCAGTGTTATTATTATCTGTTTGTGAGAGTTTCGAAATCTTCAAAAATTAATTCCGCCCCAGTAATAAGAAATTTTAGAATGACATTAAAATGTTTCTATCCTACTATACTATTTGCTAAATACTAAATTTAAATTTTAACTCAAACGGAATGCACTTATTTTTTAGTAAAAGTATTAAAAAACATTAATATCTTTATGCATTATAGGGGATGGGGCATTAACCCCCTGGTTATGTAATGTCTTCATACATCCCCCCTCCTCTTTAAGAAAATGCGAGCCTTCACCGCGAAATTACTCTCAAAATAATTTGAATACATTTATAAATAGTTTTTTTAATTTTTATTTTATTTTGAAATTATTTTATTTTAATTGTCAACCCTTAATCCACGCCTGTGTAAAAGTATATTAAGAACCTACACTCCCCCTCCCCCTTTCAACAGCTTATATTCTCCCTCTACCCTTAGTGAAATACAAAATATTTAATTTCATATTCAAAAGAATCGTTTTTCGCAGTCAAATTATCTATCATTTTTTACTTTCTCGTACCTCTATATATATGTTAATATATAGAGAGAGAAAGTATTGGTTTCATGTCAAAAATTCGATGTCGAGATTTTGATGGATCTTCACGTTTTGAGGTCCCCTGAATCCAAAAAAGTGGTTTTCGCGACATGGTCTGTCTGTCTGTGTGTCTGTCTGTGTGTCTGTCTGTCTGTGTGTGTGTCTGTGAACAAAATATCTCAAGAACGAAAAGAGCTAGGAAGTTGAAATTTTATATTTAAGTTAGGCACCCCCCATGGGACGTGACACGAAGCTTTTGAACAAAATCAGCCAAAAAGTACTAGTACTTTACTGATGCACTATTTCAGTTTTTTTCGATTTTCTCAAAATTTGCTCCAACGATTTTTTTTAAAATTCAAAAATCAATTATTTTTTAGATTCTCTATAAAATGTATATTCTCATTTTGTGATTGAAATCTTCTGAAGACCACTTTACTCTTGTTCTTCATAGGAAAGATAGGAATTTCTCCTATGGTTGCTATGGTAACAAAATATAAATATTTTTTCCATACTTATATATTTTTTACATCTTGAAAATCGAATGTACCGTACTGTCGGCAACTAAATACATGTCGACACAAAAAATCTGGTGAGACAAGCACAGTACACAACATTCGATTACCGAAGGTAAGAGAAAGTTGTGTGCTGTGCGCCAGTCACACCAGATTTTTTTCAACGATAAAATGTATAATAATTACCTTTAATAAGACACTCAAGAGGGTGTGCTGGATGACGGTGAGGTCAGGGTGGATTACACTATATTAATTATTCACTTTAATTCACTTTAAACACAACGAAAAAAGAGAGGAACTCGGCGCCTGCCTGCTCGGCCACGCGCTCGACTCGACTGAACGAGAGATTCGTCTCTCTGTTTGTATAGGAATAAATAAATGAAAATAACAATTCCCTTTTGATTAAAAGTAAAAAAATACCTTTTGCTCTAATCTAACTATATTTAAAACTGGAAAAAAATGTCAACAAGTGATATGGAATATTCCAAGGCCTTTCTTAAATAATCAACCCTTCGTCCCCCCCCCTAATCAAAATAATAATCAACGATATTTTTTGAAAGTTTTCTATTTATTTGGCTTCGATTTAGCTAAAATAAATTTAAAAAACATTTCTTTCAATTTTTTAATCCCTAATCCAATCTTAATACATAAAATAATTAACAATGCTATCGCCTTCGGCGAGCTTTGCGAATTAAAGCCCTGAAAAACTTCCCTGGATCCGCCTTTGGGTTTTACACATAGTATAATTTTCTAGAAGGAGTTTTACTTTAGGCCAGTGGTTTCTAAACTTTAACCTCCCTTAAAAATATTTAATCGTATGACACCCCCCCCCACACACACATTTAATAAAATAATACAAAATCAAAAAAAAAATTTAATACTAAAAAATATAATCGTTGGATGGTGTGGTCTGGTAAAATTTATATATAAAATTCTAGAGGTTTTACTCAGATTACCGAAGGTAATCGAAAGTTATGTGCTGTGCGCCAGTCACACCAGATTTTTTTTTATTTATTCATATTAATTAAGGAAAATGGAAAACCTCCGTCTCAGAATTCTAAATTTTATTATTTTATTTATAAAACTAGCAATCATTTGGAAAATTGATCTTGGTGGCCAATATTCGCGCCTCCCCTTAGACTAGTCCGCGCCTCCCTAGGGAGGCGCGCCTCACAGTTTGGAAAACGCTGGTCTAAACTGATTTGCATTACTCATTGTAATATATTAAAAATAAAATACAACTGAAGATTACAGCAAGATCGACAAGGTGTAAATGGCTGCAAGAATTTGACGAAATCAAGGCAATTAACGCATAGAAGAAGAAAGAATGCTCGTGGACGTGGAATGCTCACACACACACACACGTGCCGAATATAACAGGGAGAGGAGGAAAGATAAGAGTTGATCAAATTACGGCCTTGTTCCCGAAACAGCCAACAAAATAATATTCATAGGAGATAGAGCCTGAACGTATGATCAATAAATAATATTTTGGAAAAGATTTGTTGGAGAAGGTTGTTAACAATTAAATCCAGCCAATTTATTATGATCGACTCCTCCCGCTATAAGTCAACGTTTCTGGCTGCATTGCCTTTTAAGTAATATACTTGTCATGTATATTTGTATGCGAAATCATTAACAATGTACAATATTATGACGAAATTGATTTTATTATTGACCCCGCATGCTCCTGAAGAGGGAGTCATAAGTACTTCGAAACGTTGACTTTTAGCGGGATGATTCGATCTACTGTAAATAAATTGGCCTGATAATTTAATTATTAACAACCTTCTTAATCATATTATTCACGAGGCTGTTTCAATTTTTTTCTAATTTTATAGAATATGTAAAATAATTGGGGAGGGGGTTGAATCAGGGGCGTATATAGAAATTTTTTCGGGGGGGGGGGCCTGAACTCGAAAATTTTTCTGGGGAAATTTTTTTTTTAAAGAAACTAAATTTTTTCCGACCTGCTAAAAATTTTGTTTTTGCGGAACCATAGTTTTCCGCTCTGCGGAACAATTTTTCCCCGATCGTGAAAATCATTTTACTTATTTTTTAAGAGACAAAATTTTTTCCTTTTGTGGGACCAAATGTTAGTCAAACAAACCAATAATAAAAAAAAAATAATAATAAATTATTTTTTTTTTAATGCAATTGAGGGTAAAAGCTAATTTTAATACAAGTTCAATGTCTAAGCATTTTGGTTGCCAAGGCTTTACTCTAGAGTACATCAGTCACTTGTGGGGCAGACTGTACCAAAAGCGATTGAAGTAGAGAAACTAATGATGAACTAAAGATAGTCAAAATGTATTATAAATATTGAATAAATAAAAGAATATAAATTAAGACGAGAACAATAATGAGCCTATTGAAAAGGATTATAATTATGCAGGTTCATATAGAGAGAATGGAGGATGTGGTTGATGATAAACATGATCATTATAAATTATTAATATATTCTTCTTTCTAACCAGTTTAGAGTTGGTTTTTTTTTTACAAAGTAAATTGTAGCAAGTTAATTTTTTATACTTAATTAATTGTGATTGATTGATTCTTACTTAATAATAATCTTCTCAATTTTTTAATTTAATAAATTAAGGTGCGCGTCTCGAAAAACCGTTAGAAGACGATTCACTACCGAGTTAATCTAGGCGGCAAGAGATGGCGTTAGTTTTTCCCATAGGGATACAAGGGATTTATTTCATTTCATTTGAAAGATTCCAGCTAATTAATTAAGGGTAAAAAATTAATTATTTTTTAACACAATGATTACTAATTTAATTATCTACAAGATATAGAGCGGATTTTTTCTCCCAAAATTAGCACCTCGAGACGTACACCTTAAAGCAGGGGTGGGCAAATACTTTTAAGCGCGGGCCAAAATGAAATTTTCAAAATGTCTCCCGGGCCGCAGGACTATACCGCGTATGCTTTCCACACCCGAATGTTTTGGGTGGAGTTTTTCCCTGCCCAAGAAGTTTTTTTAGGCAAAAACACTCTAGGTATCATTTTAAAGCATTTGGACAAAGAAATTTGACAGTTATTAATAGATAATAGTAATAATAAATTGTCTTACTTGGGTGTCCATGCGAACAATTTTTGCCCAGTAAAATATGTCACGTAATTTTTAGAGAAATATGATCCATTATATTAAATTAATGGTCATTAAATAAATCAGTTAATGAAAGATTATAATCGAACACATAGGCGCCGGAACTGGGGGGGGGCAAGGGTACATTGCCCCCCCTGGCATCCTACAGGGGGGGGCAGAGGGGGGCAAAATTTCTTCTTTTATTTCATTTATTATTAAAAATGATATATTTTTACTTTTGAAAAATAAAATCTTCTAAATTAAAAGAGTAAGAAATTCATTTTTTTCCAAATTTTTTCCAAAAATTTTTGAAAAATCACTACCAAATTTTTAAAAATTTTAATTTTATTAAAATTGTGATTTTATTTAAAATTTTTAAAGTTTTATAGTAGATTTGTTTTTGTTTTATACTATTTGAACATATTAAATTATTTTAATTTTCTAAAAAAAAATTTTTTGCCCCCCCTGATTCAAATTCGTTCCGGCGCCCCTGATCGAACAGACCTAGTATGTTGCGTACATAAAAGTAGTGATATGGTTACGGCTCTTCGAAATTATAATACTCTATTATTTATATATTTGATTATTTATACTGTTGATTTCAACAAAATCGCATAAAAGGGATTTTTCAACGGGCCGGATAAAGTAAGCAAAAGGGCCGGATCCGGCCCGCGGGCCGGCTTTTGCCCACCCCTGCCTTAAAGAGTTGATATTTACTCGAGTCCGACATTGAACCTGCTTATTTTGGACTTGAGGGTTCAAAGTAGATATATTGCTTGCATGTTAAATTAGGTCCGACTTTGAACCCCAAAAAGGTACAAATTTCCATTTTTCGTTTGGGGGACCATAGTTGGACCTAAAGGGTAAATGGTATAAAGCCCGATGTACTGTGCTCTAAATCGGATCTATTCAGGGCCAGAGGGATAAAAGCAGGAGTTAAATTTTGACTCCGGTACTTTTGTTGATTAAATGGAATTTATTTGTATTTAATATAACGTTTTAGCAGTACCCTTTCTCTAGGTACAATTCTGATTCAAATATTGTTGCATCTAGAGAGATATTCATCTCTAAATTAATTTAAAGAGGACCACAGAATGAGTAATTGAAACGTTGTATGTTATTCAAATAAGCATAGTGAAAATAAATTAAATTCAAACTTGCCACCGTAGGCTCTTCTTACTAAGGGGTCTTCCACTTATTACGTAACGCGTTAGGGAGGGGGGGGGGGGGGCGGCTGAACAAAACGTTACTAATTGTGACATGGGGGACCTGGGGGTTTCTCTAAGTGTGACATAACAATTCAAAGTTGAATTTATAAAATTTTTTGAAAAAAAAAAAAGTGAAGGCAAGAGAAATTTGAATTTTAGATGATCAACCTTTCCGGCTTTCCGAATGAATGGGAGGAGAGAGAAGAAAGATGAGAAAATACCAAAAATTTGGAAAAATATTCAGGTGTAGCCAAAAAATATAAGCCTCTCTGTTCACAGATTATCGAGACGTTTCAGGTCAAATTTATTGTCTCATCATCAGTCGTTGATATTTAATTTTTTTTTTTTTTTTTTTTTGGAAAAGTGCATAAGGTCCGAAGACCTATAAGGACCAGTGGTCACATGCAGCCAAGAAGAAAATAAAAACAAAAGAGAAGCATAAAAGGGGAACTCAACTGCGGGAACTGAGCAGATGCCTGTTGAGATTAGACTTGTAAGTCTGAGGATTGTAGGTTTTGGGGAAGATAGACGCAGGGAGCTTGTTCCAATCACGGGAGGGCAAAGGAATTGACTAATTCTGTTAGTCGTGATCTGAACAGCATAGAGATGCTGGGACGATGCCTCTCTTGTGTTCCGTGTATATGTTGCATTGGGTGGGATAATTGGTTTTAATTCGGCAGAGCATTGCCCATGATAGTACCTATAGAAGATAGAAAGTGCAGACACTTCTATGATCTAGTGACTGTAGGGATGCAGTAAGGGTAGAATCACCTATCAGTCTAATTGCACGCCTCTGTATGGCGTCCAAGGAGGAGAGAGCGTCTTTCGACGCCCCTCGCCAAAGGTGGGAACCATATTCAAGACACGGCCGGGCTTTATAACCCAGAATTTAGACGGGGGTGATACACAAAGGGATTATTTAAGAATCAACGTTTGATGATGGGAACAATGAATAAATACCTCATTAAATGATCCTTCGAATATCATCTCACTCACTCCATTAACTTCCTATCTTTTAGTTGGTGAATGTTTAAAAATAAATTCTGTTTTTTCTCATTTCCGCTTGTATCGCCAAAAAAAAAAAAAAATTTAATTTAAAAACACGTCGTAAAAAAAATCATATAAAGTTTCAAGACTTTCAGCAAATATAAATGTTTTTTAAAACGAATATAAATTTGAAATAAACATAATATTTGAATAATTGTTTAAATAAAATGATCTCTGTGTGTGCCTTTGTATCTCGCTCTGTTTGTTCGATATGAATAAATACTTCTATTTTCGGCTTTTTTTATTTCTTATATTTTTTGGTCGTTATCAACTTAAGATTTTCTTTTTACACAACAAAGAGAATCAGATTCTATTTGCATTCAAAAAAAAAAGAGAATGGTGGTTTCTGAGGAAAAATTAATTTAAAGCAGTGGTAAAAAAATAGCTTTTTTTATATAATTATTAATTTCATTATGAAATTTGATATTGATAATGGGTTTGCTTGCGTCACGTCACTGACATGATCACAGTTTTTTTTTTTTTTATATCTATATTAAAATTATTGTAATTTAGAAAGAGTGTCCAATCAAGTAAAGTATTTATGTTAGTACTGAGAAGAATAATTTATAACAAGGGTGGCCAAAGCTCGGCCCGCGAAATTCATCACATTTACAAAATATATTTATTTTATAATGGGCAAAGTAGTGGAACAGGGCTACGTGCAAGTGCGCATGGGGTGGCAAAATCAGGGGGGGGGGGGGGCACGAAGGAGAAGAAAAATGGATATTTAAAAAATCACAGTCAATATGCTTAGTGATAAAATCGAATAAACCAAATAATACTACATACTACAACAATAATACTTTTGTTTTTTTGCTTTACAATCTGAAGAATGGCAGGAGGTAAAAACAATGAAACTCCCAGATATTCGCGACGTTTCGGTCGAAATTTATTTGACCATCATCAGGCAATCAGGCTACAATAGATTTTTATTCATAATTAACAATTAAAACCTGATGATGGTCAAATAAATTTGGACCGAAACGTCGCGAATATCTGGGAGTTTCATTGTTTTTGGAGACGCTCCTTCCTGGCTGGTACCTCCTGCCATTCTTCTAAGATATTAATCAAAGCCACGTCCACACTCGAGAAATATAATTTTTAATAAACCTGCCAGTCAAATAATTATCAGTGCCCAATTTATAAGTACATTTACATTGCATTTTGATTTATTTTCCTATATTTTACCGAAACTTGTTATTGAGTACATTTTGTGCCATCAAATAAAACATTGATTGAGGGTGATTAGGTAAGGAGAAGAGATGGGGCGCCAATTTTTTTTTTTTTTTTTTTGTACGGGCGCCAAAAGGGATAGGACGGCCCTGGTAGTGAAAACCAATGTATTAAAAAAATACATTATTTGTGCATTCAGAAAAATAATAAACAATAATAACAACTCATTCAGGTCTATTATCTAAAAACAGACGTTAAAATTTTAACATCATGAGTGTTAAAAAGTAAAGTAATGAAAAATGCTATTCTCCAAACCAATTTTCAACAGCGACGTTAAGATTTTACTTTTTAGCACTAGGTGTTAACGATCCATATGAAGATAGGTATATTTCTCTAAACATGTAGGCCTATACCCTTCAAAATTTCGACATCGAATGAAAAACTATTTAAAGAAGATTATTGTGTAATATTTATCGGATTCTCATGGCTAAAATTGCCGAATAAACCTGTATAGGAAATATTGAAAAATCGTATTCAATCAAAACCCAAAAATCGATATTTTTTACCTAATTCACCCGTACCAATAATTTTACATCGCCGACAAGAGGTCCCTCATCACATATTTATTCAATTCTATTAAAAAATAATTTTTTTTTCTCATAGTTGCACAACTGATTATTTTCTATTTAAATTCGACATCCATTTCTTATTAATCACAAGCAAAAATTAAGTTATGTCTAACTAATTTAGATTCATTAAATGACGGAATAGAATGAGATATGAAGATATCAGTGTGTAACCACTTAACAAGGTTCAGATAGCAATAGAGAGATATTGATAAAAGTAAAATAATTAATGTCAATTGGATTGGGCTTGTTGTTGTTGTTGTTGTTGGAATTTTGTTTGTTTGACGTTTGGCCAAATAGAACGGGACAAGGAATGAAACATCAATGAAAGAAAAAAAAAAAAAATTATTTGATATCTCGACCTCAGTGCACTCACCGAATTATTATTTTGTTGTTGTTCTGCACACACAAGACTTATTTTATTAAACATCTTTTAATCTAATCAGACCACTCAAGTGACAATCAAATAAATTGTATGCATACTTTCTTCTTTTTTTTTCTGTGACAGTTAAATTTTAGAGCTAATCAATTTGACACCCACTTTTGATTTGCTAACAGCCTAAACCTTGAATATTCTGTCAAAATTTTCTCATAGGAATTTTAATTTTTAAAAGTCCGACCTTTGATAGGTATGTGAATCTGTACAAGAATGTACCTAGAAAAATCTTAAGGGGACAGTTAAGCCTAATTTTTAAATGAAACCATACGGGGCTTCCCCCTCCCCGTAACCTCTGAAAAACTGGAGTAAAATTTATCTAGTAATCTTCCTCCTTGGTTGAGTTGTAGATAAATGAAGCCTGGAAGTACCAAATGGGGTAAGTGCCATAATTAGAGTCCCGAGATAATTGCCAAACACTGTTTAAAAACAGATATCATTTAACGCACCTCAGAACAGGGGAACGAATTTGAATCAGGGGGGGGGGCAAAAAAATTTTTTTTTAGAAAATTAAAATAATTTAATATGTTCAGATAGTATAAAACAAATCTACTAATAGTAATAAATAAATAAAATACAATTAAAAAATAATATTTTTTTGTAGATACGTAGGGTAGTTCAATCAGGATAGGTGAGAAGAAGAAGAAAATTCGCAGCTAGCTATATTTCATTATTTTTATTCCCATTATGCTGACGTTTCGAGCCCGGTTGGGATCATCCTCAGAACAAATGGGTATTAAATATGTGTAAATTATATAATTCAATCATATATCATTCATAGAACTTGACGAGATATGAATATAAATAAATTATATTAGTTAGAATACAATTGAAAATTAAGTGGTCAAGAGAGACGATGGTCAAGTCGCAAGACAAATCAGGAGTGAGTGCACACCCATTTGTTCTGAGGATGATCCCAACCGGGATCGAAACGTCAACATAATGGGAATAAAAATAATGAAATATAACTAGCTGCGAATAATTTTTTGCTTTATATATAGAATATTAATTCGTTTCATTAAAAAGAAATAAATTTTTGTCTCCCCCCCCCTTCGTTCCCAAGAGCTGGTGTCCGTATATGGTATAAATTTGCCTTCATATCCCTGAGTATATAAATAAATTATTAAATTATTTTCAATGAACTTCAACTCAAAACGAGTATATCTTTGAATGAAACGGAACGAGAACACTTTTAATAAAATTTGGCACACCATAGAAAACCCATCAAAAGGGCAGCCTTTTCTAATCTATTGGAAGGGAGCCATCCATAGAACTCAATGTTAAAAGAACAACAGAGATACAAATTACACTTTCATCTCCTAGATATGTTAATTGAGTAATAAATTTCAGAGAAAAATTTACCCTGAATTAAGAGGGCGGGGTTAGATTTAATTAAACAAATGAAGTAGCTATAATAACGATAATTAATAAGAGTATAGAAATTTAATTTAGAAAAATATATCACCTAACTTTCATTTCCCTTGACCCTTATTTTTTAAAGGAAATCTAAAATCAATATCAGGATTAAATTCCAAATTTAGATATGAGCAAAAAACAAGAAAAAGTAGAACAAAAAATGTTTCAATGAAATCTGAATTTTTATTAAGAAGCAGTTTCTTAATAATTTAATATAAAAGTTAAAAAAAAAAATCTTATATGATTTATTATTTTTTTGTATACAAATTCTAGCATGTTATTATTTAATGAGCGAGATAAACTTTTTCAATTTATCATCATCTTGTGACAAAAACTAAGTATAATGTAAATTTGTTTATACTGTATATACAATATGTGATGTGGAAAGTGAAAAGGAACCTCTTGACGGAAATTTCACAAATTGAGTTCTTGATATTTTGTTGTAGAGGATAATTTCCAGAACCTTTTAAGACCAAACCACTAGCAGATCTCAAAAACTAAAAAGGTTACAGCCTTTCCAAGGGCGAATACAAGGAGGGAGGGGGGGGGGGGGTAAAGGGGGTAATTACCCCCCTGAGATTTGAAAAAAAAATACTTTTTTTCGAAAAAAATGTATTTTTAATGTAAAATTTTAAAAATTAATACTTAAAAATTTGATTTGTATTTATATTCTGGCAAACAAGTACAGAATGGGCCTTTAAATTATCGAAATTAAGAAAAAAATAGTGTGCTGTGCGACCAGTCACTCCAGATTACCCCCTCCCCCCCCCCGAGAAACATCTCTGGATCCGCCACTGAGCCTTTCAAAGTTAGAGATATAATAAACGGGATTTTGAGAAAAACGCATTTAAACACAATGAAAAACTATTTAAGGATACTAAATCGATTATTTTGTAGTATATATCGCTAAAATTACCGAATAAACCTGTATAGGAAATATTGAAGAATCGTATTTAATCGAAACCCAAAAAATGATATTTTTGACGTTTTGAATAAAATGCCCGTACCGATAATTTTACTTCGACGACATGAGGTCCCGCATCACTTTCCACATTACATATAAAGTGTATAATTTTGGAAAATTCGAGAGAGGGAGATGATAAAAAAAATCAAGATCCTTGTCTCTACTATGAATTGTTAACTCATGTTTTTCTTATTATGACCCGTATTTTAACATAATAAGAATAATCACAAGTAGAAAACACATGGGTGGGACTTAATATTGTCCCTCACTGTACAGCAGGTCTTTCCCAAACTGTGTTGTTCTCTTGGGGCGCCGTGAAAATTTTCCTATACAAAATATTATATTAATTTTTTGCTATTAGTCGAAAAATTAAATGAAAAGTGGGCGATAGGTGTTAGACAACCTCCAGAAAGGGGCGATGGGCCAAAAAAGGTTGGGAACCACTGAACTAGATAAATATTCATCGGACTGCTTGGGATCCCTAGCCTTTAAGATATTGGCATCTGCCAACAACTCTAGCCTCTCGGCCACAGGGTAATGTTTTACATCTTGAATTCTAATATATCAGCGGAAACTAAATATTTGTCAACACAAAAAATCTGGTGTGACAAGCACAGGACACTTTCAATAACCGAAGGTAAGATAAATTTGTGTCCCGTGGGACCAGTCACACCAGATTTTTACTTTTGATATTAAATTTTTTTATTCATTTAATTAAATTCTAAAGAATTCTGCCATATTTCGGTTATCGAAAGATAAGTTCTCTATTTCTTTTACTGTCTCGTATTATTATTTGTTAAAATTGACAGCGACTTTTTGCCAAAACCAGTCATTTTACATCCTATTTGACTAAAAAAAGAATAGACTTTAAAGGCGACTTTTTTCCGAAAATAAGAGACTATCCCGGCTCCAATCTCATATACCCAGCCCAACCAAACTAATTTATATATATATTATTTAGGAATATTTTTAAATCTAATGTTTATTTTGATTTAATATATAAAATCTTAATTTAATAATGATATTCATATTTCATAGAGAATATATATATATATATCCATCAAACCACAAACACTCCGATTTGGCACCATAGCCAACCTAAATCAAACACAAACACGATTACACACAACCAACCTTCCTCCAGATCTCCGAGACAAACTCAAACCTCTGAGGAATCCTCCAAACAGACTGCGACCCCGTAAACAACCCAACTCCTAATCCCTCTTTCTTGAAACTGGCTCCAAAAAGAGAGCCGAAACTTAAATATCAACAACCAACGCGACTTAATCCGAGAAAAATTGTCCCCGAATACATATATATATATACATGGCCATAGCCAGCAAATTTGGTTTTTAGTTGGAAGGGGGTTCAGATGATCCAAATGAATACATTTTAAAGAATATAAAATATTTCTAAAAGTATTTAAAATTTTAACACCATATTTCTCCCTATATATTTATTTTAATTTCTAATATTTCGGGAATGGACCTCTATATCTCAACAGGCTACGACCCTGTATATATATGAAATAGGAGAAGAGGAGTGAAACCTTTCATTCACAAGTAAATATAAATAAACCGGTGTTTGTTTGTTGAGGAATCTTTTAATCAGTTTCTATTTAAAAAAGACTTTCAAGGCTATTCAAAGGCGGGACTGTATGAAAAAAAAAAAACATCTAAAGATGGCCTCAACCAGGACGCAAAAGTGATCTATTTATATGAATAAATAAATAAAATGAATTTTTAAAATCGAGGAGAAAGAGAGAGAAGGCGATCAGTGAAATCAGACAGACACACAGGTCTATGATCCCATTAGTGTTAACGACCTTGACCTCAACTTGGAGTTTTCTTATTCAATTTTGAAAATTCCATTTTGATGGATGTTAAATAAATATTGAAAAAAAAAAACTGATGAAGGAATGAAACGGATGTTTAATTATAAATGTCAAAATTGATGATTAAAGTCAAGGCTTAAAAGATAAAAATTTTCTAAATTTAACTGTAAGCTTACATATATATATATGTGATTAATAAGCATGTGGTTTAGTTTGATTGAAAAACAGAGTAAAAAATAAATTAATGAAGGTCATAAAAGTGACAAATAGTTGAGATTAAAATTTTTGACGTAAGGGTTTATAGGTTAGAAAGTGTGAGATAATAAAAAGCAGGCAAGTGGATGATGACATACCTATGACTTCCTTGAGCTCGTAATCGTCTTTGGTGTTGGGCCAGGCTGCCTGGGTTGGCTGCTGGGCGGTCGCCATGTTGCGTTTTGTCGACGATGTGGAGGAAGCCGATGAACAAGAACTATTGGAACTGATGGTAGAGGTGAACTCGTGGTTATAACACGTTGCTGTTAGGTTGGGCGATGGTGTCCTCGAAGTACGACACGATGATGATGATGAGACAGGCGTGATTGATAATACACGGAATGAGG
Organism: Euborellia annulipes; assembly: GCA_023213315.1. NCBI lineage: Eukaryota > Metazoa > Arthropoda > Insecta > Dermaptera > Anisolabididae > Euborellia > Euborellia annulipes. The sequence continues at coordinate 106 of JAKCPI010012985.1, read as the reverse complement.
CCGGGCACGCCGCCCGGCCGGCACGTGGCCCGTATGTTGTAAACCTTTCCTGTACAAACCCAAACCAACCACTGAAATCTTGTCAAGATTTCAACATTTCATGAAC
>JAKCPI010012984.1:0-10108 GCA_023213315.1 Euborellia annulipes | reverse complement strand
AAAAATTAATATAATATTTCGATAGGAAAATTTTCACGGCGCGCCCCAAGAGAACAACACAGTTTGGGAAAGACCTGCTGTACAGTGAGGGACAATATTAAGTCCCAACTTCATGTGTTTTCTACTTGTGATTATTCTTATTATGTTAAAATACGGGTCATAATAAGAAAAACATGAGTTAACAATTCATAGTAGAGACAAGGATCTTGATTTTTTATCATCTCCCTCTCTCGAATTTTCCAAAATTATACACTTTCTCATGATAATGTGGAAAGTGATGCGGGACCTCATGTCGTCGAAGTAAAAAAATTATCCGGTACGGGCATTTTATTCAAAACGTCAAAAATATCATTTTTTGGGTTTCTGATTAAATACGATTCTTCAATATTTCCTATACAGGTTTATTCGGTAATTTTAGCGATATATACTACAAAATAATCGATTTAGTATCCTTAAATAGTTTTTCATTGTGTTTAAATGCGTTTTTCTCAAAATCCCGTTTATTATATCTCTAACTTTGAAAGGCTCAGTGGCGGATCCAGAGATGTTTCTCGGGGGGGGGGTAATCTGGAGTGACTGGTCGCACAGCACACTATTTTTTCTTAATTTCGATAATTTAAAGGCCCATTCTGTACTTGTTTGCCAGAATATAAATACAAATCAAATTTTTAAGTATTAATTTTTAAAATTTTACATTAAAAATACATTTTTTTCGAAAAAAAAGTATTTTTTTTTTCAAATCTCAGGGGGGTAATTACCCCCTTTACCCCCCCCTCCCTCCCTCCTTGTATTCGCCCTTGGAAAGGCTGTAACCTTTTTAGTTTTTGAGATCTGCTAGTGGTTTTGGTCTTAAAAGGTTCTGGAAATTATCCTCTACAACAAAATATCAAGAACTCAATTTGTGAAATTTCCGTCAAGAGGTTCCTTTTCACTTTCCACATCACATATTGTATATACAGTATAAACAAATTTACATTATACTTAGTTTTTGTCACAAGATGATGATAAATTGAAAAAGTTTATCTCGCTCATTAAATAATAACATGCTAGAATTTGTATACAAAAAAATAATAAATCATATAAGATTTTTTTTTTTTAACTTTTATATTAAATTATTAAGAAACTGCTTCTTAATAAAAAATTCAGATTTCATTGAAACATTTTTTGTTCTACTTTTTCTTGTTTTTTTGCTCATATCTAAATTTGGAATTTAATCCTGATATTGATTTTAGATTTCCTTTAAAAAATAAGGGTCAAGGGAAATGAAAGTTAGGTGATATATTTTTCTAAATTAAATTTCTATACTCTTATTAATTATCGTTATTATAGCTACTTCATTTGTTTAATTAAATCTAACCCCGCCCTCTTAATTCAGGGTAAATTTTTCTCTGAGAATTTATTACTCAATTAACATATCTGGAGATGAAAGTGTAATTTGTGTCTCGTTGTTCTTTTAACATTGAGTTCTATGGATGGCTCCCTTCCAATAGATTAGAAAAGGCTGCCCTTTTGATGGGTTTTCTATGGTGTGCCAAATTTTATTTAAAAGTGTTCTCGTTCCGTTTCATTCAAAGATATACTCGTTTTGAGTTGAAGTTCATTGAAAATAATTTAATAATTTATTTATATACTCAGGGATATGAAGGCAAATTTATACCATATACGGACACCAGCTCTTGGGAACGAAGGGGGGGAGACAAAAATTTATTTCTTTTTAATGAAACGAATTAATATTCTATATATAAACCAAAAAAATTATTCGCAGCTAGTTATATTTCATTATTTTTATTCCCATTATGTTGACGTTTCGATCCCGGTTGGGATCATCCTCAGAACAAATGGGTGTGCACTCACTCCTGATTTATCTTGCGAGTTGACCATCGTCCCTCTTGACCACTTAATTTTCAATTGTATTCTAACTAATATAATTTATTTATATTCATATCTCCTCAAGTTCTATGAATGATATATGATTGAATTATATAATTTACACATATTTAATACCCATTTGTTCTGAGGATGATCCCAACCGGGCTCGAAACGTCAACATAATGGGAATAAAAATAATGAAATATAACTAGCTGCGAATTTTCTTCTTCTTCTCACCTATCCTGATTGAACTACCCTACGTATCTATAAAAAAATATTATTTTTTAATTGTATTTTATTTATTTATTACTATTAGTAGATTTGTTTTATACTATCTGAACATATTAAATTATTTTAATTTTCTAAAAAAAAATTTTTGCCCCCCCCCCCCCCTGATTCAAATTCGTTCCCCTGTTCTGAGGTGCGTTAAATGATGTCTGTTTTTAAACAGTGTTTGGCAATTATCTCGGGACTCTAATTATGGCACTTACCCCATTTGGTACTTCCAGGCTTCATTTGTCTACAACTCAGCCAAGGAGGAAGATTACTAGATAAATTTTACTCCAGTTTTTCAGAGGTTACGGGGAGGGAAGCCCCGTATGGTTTCATTTAAAAATTAGGCTTAACTGCCCCCTTAAGATTTTTCTAGGTACATTCTTGTACAGATTCACATACCTATCAAAGTTCGGACCTTTAAAAATTAAGATTCCTAGGAGGAAATTTTGACAGAATATTCAAGGTTTAGGCTGTTAGCAAATCAAAAGTGGGTGTCAAATTGATTAGCTCTAAAATTTTACTGTCACAGAAAAAAAAGAAGAAAGTATGCATACAATTTATTTGATTGTCTCTTGAGTGGTCTGATTAGATTAAAAGATGTTTAATAAAATAAGTCTTGTGTGTGCAGAACAACAACAAAATAATAATTCGGTGAGTGCACTGAGGTCGAGATATCAAATAATTTTTTTTTTTTCTTTCATTGATGTTTCATTCCTTGTCCCGTTCTATTTGGCCAAACGTCAAACAAACAAAATTCCAACAACAACAACAACAAGCCCAATCCAATTGACATTAATTATTTTACTTTTATCAATATCTCTCTATTGCTATCTGAACCTTGTTAAGTGGTTACACACTGATATCTTCATATCTCATTCTATTCCGCCATTTAATGAATCTAAATTAGTTAGACATAACTTAATTTTTGCTTGTGATTAATAAGAAATGGATGTCGAATTTAAAAAGAAAATAATCAGTTGGCAACTATGAGAAAAAAAATTTATTTTTTAATAGAATTGAATAAATATGTGAGCCGGGCGAAGTAAAATTATTGGTACGGGCATTTTAGTCAAATTATGTCAAAAATATCGATTTTTGGGTTTCGATTGAATACGATTTTTCAATATTTCCTGTACAGGTTTATTTGGCAATTTTAGCCATGAGAATCCGATAAATATTACAAAATAATCGATTTAATAAACTCAAATAGTTTTTCATTGTTTTTACTTTCTCTTACCCTATATATATGAAATATATATAGATAGAAAGTATTGCAATCTTGTCAAAAATTCGATGTCGAAATTTTGAAAGATATACATGTTTAGAGGTCCCCTGAGTCCAAAAAAGTGGGCCCCGCAAATTGGTTTGTCTATGTGTAGCATGAAGGAATTGAGCAACCAGATTGAAATTTTATATTTAAGTTAGGTACCATCCCGGACACTCAAAATAAGCTTTTGAACAAAATGGGCCAAAAAGTACTAGTACTTTACTGATGTACTTTTTCAGTTTTTTTCGATTTTCTCAAAATTCGCTCTAACGATTTTGATTAAAATTCAAAAATCAATTATTTTTTAGATGCTCTTTAAAATGTATATTCTCGTTTTGCCCTCAAAATTGTTTGAAGCACACTTTACACTTGTTCTTCAAAGGAAAGATAGGAGAAATAGTTGCCTTGGTAACAAAATGTAAATATTTTCCCATGTTTATAAATTTCGACACGAAAAATCTGGTGTGACAAGCACAGAACACAACTTTCGATTACCGAAGGTAAGAGAATTGTGTGCTGTGCGACAGTCTCACCAGATTTTTTAAAATATCCATTTTTCTTCTCCCGTGCCGCCCCCCCCTGATTTTGCCACCCCTGCGCACTTGCACGTGGCCCTGTTCCACTACTTTGGCCATTATAAAATAAATATATTTTGTAAATGTGATGAATTTCGCGGGCCGAAAGTTGGCCACCCTTGTTATAAATTATTCTTCTCAGTACTAACATAAATACTTTAATTGATTGGACACTCTTTCTAAATTACAATAATTTTAATATAGATAGAAAAAAAAAAAAAAACTGTGATCATGTCAGTGACGTGACGCAAGCAAATCCATTATCAATATCAAATTTCATAATGAAATTAATAATTATATAAAAAGCTATTTTTTTTTTTACCACAGATTTAAATTAATTTTTCCTGCAGAAACCAATTTTTCCTCAGAAACCACCATTCTCTTTTTTTTTTTTTTTTTTGAATGCAAATAGAATCTGATTCTCTTTGTTGTGTAAAAAGAAAATCTTTAGTTGATAACGACCAAAAAATATAAGAAATAAAAAAGCCGAAAATAGAAGTATTTATTCATATCGAACAAACAGAGCGAGATACAAAGGCACACACAGAGATCATTTTATTTAAACAATTATTCAAATATTATGTTTATTTCAAATTTATATTCGTTTTAAAAAACATTTATATTTGCTGAAAGTCTTGAAACTTTATATGATTTTTTTTTACGACGTGTTTTTAAATTAAATTTTTTTTTTGGCGATACAAGCGGAAATGAGAAAAAACAGAATTTATTTTTAAACATTCACCAACTAAAAGATAGGAAGTTAATGGAGTGAGTGAGATGATATTCGAAGGATCATTTAATGAGGTATTTATTCATTGTTCCCATCATCAATCGTTGATTCTTAAATAATCCCTTTGTGTATCACCCCCCGTCTAACTTTGACTAATTCTGGGTTATAAAGCCCAAATTCGGCCGTGTCTTCAATATGGTTCCTATCCTACCTTTGGTTCTACCCCTACCGCATCCCTACAGTCACTAGATCATAGAAGAAGAGTATCTGCACTATCTCTCTTCTACAGGTATTACCATGGTCAATGCTCTGCCGAATTAAAATCAATTATCCCACCCAATGCAACATATTCACGGAACACAAGAGAGGCATCTTCCCAGCATCCCTATGCTGTTCAGATCACGACTAACAGAACAAATCAATTTCATTCTTCCTTTGTCCCCTGACCTCCCGTGATTGGAACAAGCTCCCTGCGTCTATCTTCCCCAAAACCTACAATCTTCAGACTTTCAAGTCTAACCTCAACAGGCATCTTCTCAGTTCCCGCAGTTGAGTTTCCCCTTTATGCTTCTCCTTTTGTTTTTATTTTCTTCCTGGCTGCATGTGACTATTGGTCATTATAGGTCTTCGGACCTTATGCACCCATTTTTAAATCAACGACTGATGATGAGACAATAAATTTGACCCGAAACGTCTCGATATTCTGTGAGCATAGAGGCTTTTATTTTTTGTCTACACCTGAATATTTTTTTTTTTTTCAAATTTTTGGTATTTTCTCATCCTTCTTCTCTCTCCTCCCATTCATTCGGAAAGCCGGAAAGGTTGATCATCTAAAATTCAAATTTCTCTATCCTTACGTCCTCTCTTAGGGGTCGTCCACATATTACGTAACGATTTTTGACGATTTACTAGCCCCCCTCCCCCATTTCACAGTTAGTCACATACAAACAAACCTTTCTACAAATATTGTCACAACATAGAACTATCCCCCCCCCCCCCCCCGAATAAAATTTCTTATACAAAATTCATATCATTTTATTTATTTTTTTATTTTTTTTTTTTAAGTAAATTTTTCTTTCGTGACCAAAATAATCACTCCATTTTTTCTCTGTTGTGAAAATCATTCCACACTTTTTTTTTCAAAAAATTTTATAAATTCAACTTTGAATTGTTATGTCACACTTAGAGAAACCCCCGGGTCCCCCATGTCACAATTAGTAACGTTTTGTCCAGACCCCCATTACGTGTTACGTAATATGTGGACGACCCCTTAGTAAGAAGAGCCTACGGTGGAAAGTTTGAATTTAATTTATTTTCACTATGCTTATTTCAAAAACATACAACGTTTCAATTACTCATTCTGTGGTCTTCTTCAGTTTAAATTAATTTAGAGATGAATATCTCATAAATCTCTAGATGCAACAATATTTGCAATATGAATCAGAATTGTACCTAGATAAAGGGTTCCGCTAAAACGTTATATTGTAATATTAAATACAAATAAACCCCACTTAATCAACAAAAGTACCCGAGTCGAAATTTAACTCCTGCTTTTATCCCTCTGGCCCTGAATAGGTCTGATTTAGAGCACTGTAAGCCGACCTACCTCCATCTTTGAACCCTGGGTTCATACCATTTACCATTTAGGTCCGACTTTGGTCCCCCAAACAAAAAATGGAAATTAGTACCTTTTTGGGGTTCAAAGTCAGACCTAATTTAACAGGCAATACTACTTTGAACCCTTAAGTCCGAAATAAGCAGGTTCAATGTCGGACTCGAGTAAATATCAACTCTTTAATTTATTAAATTAAAAAATTGAGAAAATTATTCCATCTAACTAAGAATTAATCAATCACAATTAATTAAGAATAAAAAATCAACGTGCTACAATTTACTTTGTAAAAAAAAAAACCAACTCTAAACTGGTTAGAAAGAAGAATATATTAATAATTTATAATGATCATGTTTATCATCAACCACATCCTCCATTCTCTCTATATGAACCTGCATAATTATAATCCTTTTCAATAGGCTCATTATTGTTCTCGTCTTAATTTATATTCTTTTATTTATTCAATATTTATAATACATCAAGAGTCGCGGGAGCGACTCGTCGCCGAGCATGTGAAAAGCAAAAGAAAGCAAAGAAACTCTTAATACTACCATTTAGTTGATATTCCAATAGATGCCAATGGCCCATTGCATTTAGATGGACGAGTCGTCCCTAGACTATATTATCAAGAATGATTTTAAATCCTTAATAAAAGATAGGGACGTGAAAAAATTTTTTTGAGAAACTTTTCTCTTTCTGGGCGAATATCTCAAAAAGGTTTTAAGATATCGGAGCCAAATTTTTTTTTATATTAAACTAGAATAAATAAGGATTATTTTGAGCACGAATTCAAAAAAAAATTCCAGTCCCAAAAAGAATGGCAGAGGCGCAAAGTTGAGAGTTTGCCGATTTCGGAAGGTCAAAAGTTAGTCTCTTATTTTTCCTTTTTTTTTTTTTTTTTTTTTTTTTTTTTCTTTTTTTTCTTTTTTTTTTTTTTTTCATTCTTTTCTTCAATTTTCAAATTTTTAGACAAAGCTACAGGTTTCCCTGCTGGACCGATTAGGATGAAATTTAAAATACAAATAGATACTATCAAAAACCCGATACCTTTGATATAAAATTTCATTTTGGATCAAAAGTGACTTTTTGAGAGGTATTCAAAATTTCAAATTTGTCCTATCTTTAACATGGCAAAAAGACAATTCTAACTATTTTGCTCCCTGATGACGTCATCTAGGAACATATATATTATTATTAGTAATTTTCATCCCTGATGGAACAAAAATTTTTTAGGATAGATCCATTCAGATAGAAATAGATTAACGTGATAAGAAGGAGTGCTACCAACATAACAAAAATAAAAAACCTAAAATTTTATAAAATTTGGTGAAATCCTATGTTTATCGTTTCGAATGAATACCAAACGAAGTATTTACAATCTACCAACATAACAAAAATAAAAAACCTAAAATTTTATAAAATTTGGTGAAATCCTATGTTTATCGCTTCGAATGGATACCAAACGATGTATTTACATTCTACCAACATAACAAAAATAAAAAACCTAAAATTTTATAAAATTTGATGAAATCCTATGTTTATCGTTTTGAATAGATACCAAACGATGTATTTACATTCTACCAACATAACAAAAATAAAAAACCTAAAATTTTATAAAATTTGGTGAAATCCTATGTTTATCGCTTCGAATGGATACCAAACGATGTATTTACATTCTATCAACATAACAAAAATAAAAAACCTAAAATTTTATAAAATTTGATGAAATCCTATGTTTATCGTTTTGAATAGATACCAAACGATGTATTTACATTCTACCAACATAACAAAAATAAAAAACCTAAAATTTTATAAAATTTTATGAAATCCTATGTTTATCGTTTCGAATGAATACCAAACGAAGTATTTACAATCTACCAACATAACAAAAATAAAAGACCTAAAATTTTATAAAATTTGGTGAAATCCTATGTTTATCGTTTCGAATGGATACCAAACGATGTATTTACATTCTACGAACATAACAAAAATAAAAAACCTAAAATTTTATAAAATTTGGTGAAATCCTATGTTTATCGTTTCGAATGAATACCAAACGAAGTATTTACATTCTACCAACATAACAAAAATAAAAAACCTAAAATTTTATAAAATTTGGTAAAATCCTATGTTTATCGTTTCGAATGGATACCAAACGATGTATTTAATTTTTACTGTTTGGAATGCATATTAAAAGATCTATTCATGGGATAACTTAATATTTAATAAACAAAAATTAATAAATAATATTTTCATGTAATATTTCACAAAAAGAAGTGAAATCTCAGCCAAAAACATCGGAGATGCAAAAAGGGGGCGCCTCGCATTATTTTTGCCTAGCGTCGAGGTGAAATCAAAAAAATGCGCCTCGCTTTTCTGATTTATATAAAAGCGAGGATATATGAAACAAATAAAATTCTGTAGGGGTTTTATTTAAGTGAAAATATTTCCTCGCTTTTATATAAATCAGAAAAGCGAGGCGCATTTTTTTGATTTCACCTCGACGCTAGGCAAAAATAATGCGAGGCGCCCCTTTTTGCATCTCCGATGTTTTTGGCTGAGATTTTGACTATCTTTAGTTCATCATTAGTTTCTCTACTTCAATCGCTTTTGGTACAGTCTGCCCCACAAGTGACTGATGTACTCTAGAGTAAAGCCTTGGCAACCAAAATGCTTAGACATTGAACTTGTATTAAAATTAGCTTTTACCCTCAATTGCATTATAAAAAGATAATTTATTATTATTTTTTTTTTATTATTGGTTTGTTTGACTAACATTTGGTCCCACAAAAGGAAAAAATTTTGTCTCTTAAAAAATAAGTAAAATGATTTTCACGATCGGGGAAAAAATGGTTCCGCAAAAACAAAATTTTTAGCAGGTCGGAAAAAATTTAGTTTCTTTAAAAAAAAATTTCCCCAGAAAAATTTTCGAGTTCAGGCCCCCCCCCCTCGAAAAAATTTCTATATACGCCCCTGATTCAACCACCCTCCCCAATTATTTTACATATTCTATAAAATTAGAAAAAAATTGAAACAGCCTCGTGAATAATATGATTAAGAAGGTTGTTAATAATTAAATTATCAGGCCAATTTATTTACAGTAGATCGAATCATCCCGCTAAAAGTCAACGTTTCGAAGTACTTATGACTCCCTCTTCAGGAGCATGCGGGGTCAATAATAAAATCAATTTCGTCATAATATTGTACATTGTTAATGATTTCGCATACAAATGTACATGACAAGTATATTACTTAAAGGCAATGCAGCCAGAAACGTTGACTTATAGCGGGAGGAGTCGATCATAATAAATTGGCTGGATTTAATTGTTAACAACCTTCTCCAACAAATATTTTCCAAAATATTATTTATTGATCATACGTTGAGGCTCTATCTCCTATGAATATTATTTTGTTGGCTGTTTCGGGAACAAGGCCGTAATTTGATCAACTCTTATCTTTCCTCCTCTCCCTGTTATATTCGGCACGTGTGTGTGTGTGTGAGCATTCCACGTCCACGAGCATTCTTTCTTCTTCTATGCGTTAATTGCCTTGATTTCGTCAAAATCTTGCAGCCATTTACACCTTGTCGATCTTGCTGTAATCTTCAGTTGTATTTTATTTTTAATATATTACAATGAGTAATGCAAATCAGTTTAGACCAGCGTTTTCCAAACTGTGAGGCGCGCCTCCCTAGGGAGGCGCGGACTAGTCTAAGGGGAGACGCGAATATTGGCCACCAAGATCAATTTTCCAAATGATTGCTAGTTTTATAAATAAAA
>JAKCPI010012983.1:0-29796 GCA_023213315.1 Euborellia annulipes | reverse complement strand
TTAAAGAGTTGATATTTACTCGAGTCCGACATTGAACCTGCTTATTTCGGACTTAAGTGTTCAAAGGTAGGGGTATTGCTTGCAACTAAGAATTAGGTCCGACTATGAACCCCAAAAGGGTACTAATTTCCATTTTTTGTTTGGGAACCAAAGTCGGACCTAAATGGTAAATGGTATGAACCCCAGGGTTCAAAGATGGAGGTAGGTCATTTACAGTGCTCTAAATCAGACCTATTCAGGGCCAGAGGGATAAAAGCAGGAGTTAAATTTCGACTCAGGTACTTTTGTTGATTAAGTGGGGTTTATTTGTATTTAATATTGTAATATAACGTTTTAGCGGAACCCTTAATCTAGGTACAATTCTGATTCAAATTGCAAATATTGCTGCATCTAGAGATTTATATGATATATTCGCATCTCTAAATTAATTTAAACTGAAGAAGACCACAGAATTAGTAATTGAAACGTCTTTTTCTTTTTTTTTGCATGTTATTCAAATAAGCATAGTGAAAATAAAATTAAATTCAAACTTGCCACCGTAGGCTTTTTTTACTAAGGGGTCTTCCACTTATTACGTAACGCGTTAGGGGGGGGGGGGGCTGAACAAAACGTTACTAATTGTGACATGGGGGACCTGGGGGCAAGGGCGGAGGCGGGGGAAAAAAGGTACCCACCCCCCGAGATACGAAAAAAATTACTCCCTTTTTTTCGCAAAAAATTTATTTCTATAAGGATCAAAAAAAGGTTTTTAACACTCCCCCCCCGAGATTTACTGAAAAATTTAATGTGTATTTATTTCGCAAATTCTGGCAAACAAGTACAGAATGCGCTCGATTTAAATTATCAATGTTAAAAATTTTTAAAATAGTTTGAATTACTTAAGAGCAAATTTGATTTTTAGATAATCAACCTGTTCCGCGCTTTCCAAATGATTGGGATTATATCTAAAATATACAAAAATTGGTTTAGGGTTTTCTCTATGTGACAATACCAACAAAGTTGAATTTATAAAATTTTTTCAGGTGTAGCCAAAAATTAAAAGCCTCTATGTTCACAGATTATCGAGACGTTTCGGGTCAAATTTATTGTCTCATCATCAGTCAGTCGTTGATATTTAATTTATTATTTTTTTTTTCAGAAAAGTGCATAAGGTCCGAAGACCTATAAGGACCAATGGTCACATGCAGCCAAGAAGAAAATAAAAACAAAAGGAGAAGCATAAAAGGGGAACTCAACTGCGGGAACTGAGCAGATGCTCGTTGAGATTAGACTTGTAAGTCTGAGGATTGTAGGTTTTGGGGAAGATAGACGCAGGGAGCTTGTTCCAATCACGGGAGGGACAAAGGAATTGACTAATTGTGTTAGTCGTGATCTGAACAGCATAGAGATGCTGGGACGATGCCTCTCTTGTGTTCCGTGTATATGTTGCATTGGGTGGGATAATTGATTTTAATTCGGCAGAGCATTGACCATGATAGTACCTATAGAAGATAGATAGTGCAGATACTCTTTTCTATGATCTAGTGACTGTGGGGATGAGGTAGGGGTAGAAATCAATTATCGTCTAATTGCACGCCTCTCTACCATGTCTCCAAAGAGGAGAGAGCGTCTTTCGACGCCCCTCGCCAAAGGTAGGATAGGAACCATATTCAAGACACGGCCGAATTTGGGCTTTATAACCCAGAATTAGTCAAAGTTAGACGGGGGGTGATACACAAAGGGATTATTTAAGAATCAACGATTGATGATGGGAACAATGAATAAATACCTCATTAAATGATCCTTCGAATATCATCTCACTCACTCCATTAACTTCCTATCTTTTAGTTGGTGAATGTTTAAAAATAAATTCTGTTTTTTCTCATTTCCGCTTGTATCGCCAAAAAAAAAAATTTAATTTAAAAACACGTCGTAAAAAAAATCATATAAAGTTTCAAGACTTTCAGCAAATATAAATGTTTTTTAAAACGAATATAAATTTGAAATAAACATAATATTTGAATAATTGTTTAAATAAAATGATCTCCATGTGTGCCTTTGTATCTCGCTCTGTTTGTTCGATATGAATAAATACTTCTATTTTCGGCTTTTTTTATTTCTTATATTTTTTGGTCGTTATCAACTAAAGATTTTCTTTTTACACAACAAAGAGAATCAGATTCTATTTGCATTCAAAAAAAAAAAGAGAATGGTGGTTTCTGAGGAAAAATTAATTTAAAGCAGTGGTAAAAAAAATAGCTTTTTATATAATTATTAATTTCATTATGAAATTTGATATTGATAATGGGTTTGCTTGCGTCACGTCACTGACATGATTCACAGTTTTTTTTTTTTTTTATCTATCTATATTAAAATTATTGTAATTTAGAAAGAGTGTCCAATCAAGTAAAGTATTTATGTTAGTACTGAGAAGAATAATTTATAACAAGGGTGGCCAACTCTCGGCCCGCGAAATTCATCACATTTACAAAATATATTTATTTTATAATGGGCAAAGTAGTGGAACAGGGCTACGTGCAAGTGCGCATGGGGTGGCAAAATCAGGGGGGCGGCACGAAGGGAGAAGAAAAATGGATATTTAAAAAATCACAGTCAATATGCTTAGTGATAAAATCGAATAAACCAAATAATACTACATACTACAACAATAATACTTTTGTTTTTTTGCTTTTACAATCTTTTAAAATTAGAAGAATGGCAGGAGGTAAAAACAATGAAACTCCCAGATATTCGCGACGTTTCGGTCGAAATTTATTTGACCATCATCAGGCAATCAGGCTACAATAGATTTTTATTCATAATTAACAATTAAAACCTGATGATGGTCAAATAAATTCTGGACCGAAACGTCGCGGAATATCTGGGAGTTTCATTGTTTTTGGAGACGCTCCTTCCTGGCCTGCTACCTCCTGCCATTTCCTTCTAAGACATTAATCAAAGCCACCTCCACACTCGAGAAATATAATTTTTAATAAACCTGCCAGTCAAATAATTATCAGTGCCCAATTTATAAGTACATTTACATTGCATTTTGATTTATTTTCCTATATTTTAACGAAACTTGTTATTGAGTACATTTTGTGCCATCAAATAAAACATTGATTGAGGGTGATTAGGTAAGGAGAAGCGTTGGGGCGCCAATTTTTTTTTTTAAAGTTTTTTTTTTTTTTTTGTACGGGCGCCAAAAGGGATAGGACGGCCACTGGTAGGGAAAACCAATGTATTAAAAAATACATTATTTGTGCATTCAGAATAATAATAAACAATAATAACAACTCATTCAGGTCCATTATCTAAAAACGACGTTAAAATTTTAACATCATGAGTGTTAAAAAGTAAAGTAATGAAAAATGCTATTCTCCAAACCAATTTTCAACAGCGACGTTAAGATTTTACTTTTTAGCACTAGGTGTTAACGATCCATATGAAGATAGGTATATTTCTCTAAACATGTAGGCCTATACCCTTCAAAATTTCGACATCGAATGAAAAACTATTTAAAGAAGATTATTGTGTAATATTTATCGGATTCTCATGGCTAAAATTGCCGAATAAACCTGTATAGGAAATATTGAAAAATCGTATTCAATCAAAACCCAAAAATCGATATTTTTTACCTAATTCACCCGTACCAATAATTTTACATCGCCGACAAGAGGTCCCTCATCACATATTTATTCAATTCTATTAAAAAATAATTTTTTTTTCTCATAGTTGCACAACTGATTATTTTCTATTTAAATTCGACATCCATTTCTTATTAATCACAAGCAAAAATTAAGTTATGTCTAACTAATTTAGATTCATTAAATGACGGAATAGAATGAGATATGAAGATATCAGTGTGTAACCACTTAACAAGGTTCAGATAGCAATAGAGAGATATTGATAAAAGTAAAATAATTAATGTCAATTGGATTGGGCTTGTTGTTGTTGTTGTTGGAATTTTGTTTGTTTGACGTTTGGCCAAATAGAACGGGACAAGGAATGAAACATCAATGAAAGAAAAAAAAAAAAAATTATTTGATATCTCGACCTCAGTGCACTCACCGAATTATTATTTTGTTGTTGTTCTGCACACACAAGACTTATTTTATTAAACATCTTTTAATCTAATCAGACCACTCAAGAGACAATCAAATAAATTGTATGCATACTTTCTTCTTTTTTTTCTGTGACAGTAAAATTTTAGAGCTAATCAATTTGACACCCACTTTTGATTTGCTAACAGCCTAAACCTTGAATATTCTGTCAAAATTTCCTCCTAGGAATCTTAATTTTTAAAGGTCCGAACTTTGATAGGTATGTGAATCTGTACAAGAATGTACCTAGAAAAAATCTTAAGGGGGCAGTTAAGCCTAATTTTTAAATGAAACCATACGGGGCTTCCCTCCCCGTAACCTCTGAAAAACTGGAGTAAAATTTATCTAGTAATCTTCCTCCTTGGTTGAGTTGTAGACAAATGAAGCCTGGAAGTACCAAATGGGGTAAGTGCCATAATTAGAGTCCCGAGATAATTGCCAAACACTGTTTAAAAACAGACATCATTTAACGCACCCTCAGAACAGGGGAACGAATTTGAATCAGGGGGGGGGGGGGGGGCAAAAAATTTTTTTTTAGAAAATTAAAATAATTTAATATGTTCAGATAGTATAAAACAAATCTACTAATAGTAATAAATAAATAAAATACAATTAAAAAATAATATTTTTTTGTAGATACGTAGGGTAGTTCAATCAGGATAGGTGAGAAGAAGAAGAAAATTCGCAGCTAGTTATATTTCATTATTTTTATTCCCATTATGTTGACGTTTCAATCCCGGTTGGGATCATCCTCAGAACAAATGGGTATTAAATATGTGTAAATTATATAATTCAATCATATATCATTCATAGAACTTGAGGAGATATGAATATAAATAAATTATATTAGTTAGAATACAATTGAAAATTAAGTGGTCAAGAGGGACGATGGTCAACTCGCAAGATAAATCAGGAGTGAGTGCACACCCATTTGTTCTGAGGATGATCCCAACCGGGATCGAAACGTCAACATAATGGGAATAAAAATAATGAAATATAACTAGCTGCGAATAATTTTTTTGGTTTATATATAGAATATTAATTCGTTTCATTAAAAAGAAATAAATTTTTGTCTCCCCCCCCCTTCGTTCCCAAGAGCTGGTGTCCGTATATGGTATAAATTTGCCTTCATATCCCTGAGTATATAAATAAATTATTAAATTATTTTCAATGAACTTCAACTCAAAACGAGTATATCTTTGAATGAAACGGAACGAGAACACTTTTAATAAAATTTGGCACACCATAGAAAACCCATCAAAAGGGCAGCCTTTTCTAATCTATTGGAAGGGAGCCATCCATAGAACTCAATGTTAAAAGAACAACAGACATACAAATTACACTTTCATCTCCTAGATATGTTAATTGAGTAATAAATTTCAGAGAAAAATTTACCCTGAATTAAGAGGGCGGGGTTAGATTTAATTAAACAAATGAAGTAGCTATAATAACGATAATTAATAAGAGTATAGAAATTTAATTTAGAAAAATATATCACCTAACTTTCATTTCCCTTGACCCTTATTTTTTAAAGGAAATCTAAAATCAATATCAGGATTAAATTCCAAATTTAGATATGAGCAAAAAACAAGAAAAAGTAGAACAAAAAATGTTTCAATGAAATCTGAATTTTTATTAAGAAGCAGTTTCTTAATAATTTAATATAAAAGTTAAAAAAAAAAATCTTATATGATTTATTATTTTTTTTGTATACAAATTCTAGCATGTTATTATTTAATGAGCGAGATAAACTTTTTCAATTTATCATCATCTTGTGACAAAAACTAAGTATAATGTAAATTTGTTTATACTGTATATACAATATGTGATGTGGAAAGTGAAAAGGAACCTCTTGACGGAAATTTCACAAATTGAGTTCTTGATATTTTGTTGTAGAGGATAATTTCCAGAACCTTTTAAGACCAAACCACTAGCAGATCTCAAAAACTAAAAAGGTTACAGCCTTTCCAAGGGCGAATACAAGGAGGGAGGGGGGGGGGTAAAGGGGGTAATTACCCCCTGAGATTTGAAAAAAAAATACTTTTTTTCGAAAAAAAATGTATTTTTAATGTAAAATTTTAAAAATTAATACTTAAAAATTTGATTTGTATTTATATTCTGGCAAACAAGTACAGAATGGGCCTTTAAATTATCGAAATTAAGAAAAAATAGTGTGCTGTGCGACCAGTCACTCCAGATTACCCCCCCCCCCCCCCCCCCCGAGAAACATCTCTGGATCCGCCACTGAGCCTTTCAAAGTTAGAGATATAATAAACGGGATTTTGAGAAAAACGCATTTAAACACAATGAAAAACTATTTAAGGATACTAAATCGATTATTTTGTAGTATATATCGCTAAAATTACCGAATAAACCTGTATAGGAAATATTGAAGAATCGTATTTAATCGAAACCCAAAAAATGATATTTTTGACGTTTTGAATAAAATGCCCGTACCGATAATTTTACTTCGACGACATGAGGTCCCGCATCACTTTCCACATTACATATAAAGTGTATAATTTTGGAAAATTCGAGAGAGGGAGATGATAAAAAAAATCAAGATCCTTGTCTCTACTATGAATTGTTAACTCATGTTTTTCTTATTATGACCCGTATTTTAACATAATAAGAATAATCACAAGTAGAAAACACATGGGTGGGACTTAATATTGTCCCTCACTGTACAGCAGGTCTTTCCCAAACTGTGTTGTTCTCTTGGGGCGCCGTGAAAATTTTCCTATACAAAATATTATATTAATTTTTTGCTATTAGTCGAAAAATTAAATGAAAAGTGGGCGATAGGTGTTAGACAACCTCCAGAAAGGGGCGATGGGCCAAAAAAGGTTGGGAACCACTGAACTAGATAAATATTCATCGGACTGCTTGGGATCCCTAGCCTTTAAGATATTGGCATCTGCCAACAACTCTAGCCTCTCGGCCACAGGGTAATGTTTTACATCTTGAATTCTAATATATCAGCGGAAACTAAATATTTGTCAACACAAAAAATCTGGTGTGACAAGCACAGGACACTTTCAATAACCGAAGGTAAGATAAATTTGTGTCCCGTGGGACCAGTCACACCAGATTTTTACTTTTGATATTAAATTTTTTTATTCATTTAATTAAATTCTAAAGAATTCTGCCATATTTCGGTTATCGAAAGATAAGTTCTCTATTTCTTTTACTGTCTCGTATTATTATTTGTTAAAATTGACAGCGACTTTTTGCCAAAACCAGTCATTTTACATCCTATTTGACTAAAAAAGAATAGACTTTAAAGGCGACTTTTTTCCGAAAATAAGAGACTATCCCGGCTCCAATCTCATATACCCAGCCCAACCAAACTAATTTATATATATATTATTTAGGAATATTTTTAAATCTAATGTTTATTTTGATTTAATATATAAAATCTTAATTTAATAATGATATTCATATTTCATAGAGAATATATATATATATATCCATCAAACCACAAACACTCCGATTTGGCACCATAGCCAACCTAAATCAAACACAAACACGATTACACACAACCAACCTTCCTCCAGATCTCCGAGACAAACTCAAACCTCTGAGGAATCCTCCAAACAGACTGCGACCCCGTAAACAACCCAACTCCTAATCCCTCTTTCTTGAAACTGGCTCCAAAAAGAGAGCCGAAACTTAAATATCAACAACCAACGCGACTTAATCCGAGAAAAATTGTCCCCGAATACATATATATATATACATGGCCATAGCCAGCAAATTTGGTTTTTAGTTGGAAGGGGGTTCAGATGATCCAAATGAATACATTTTAAAGAATATAAAATATTTCTATAATTCTAGAAGTATTTAAAATTTTAACACCATATTTCTCCCTATATATTTATTTTAATTTCTAATATTTCGGGAATGGACCTCTATATCTCAACAGGCTACGACCCTGTATATATATGAAATAGGAGAAGAGGAGTGAAACCTTTCATTCACAAGTAAATATAAATAAACCGGTGTTTGTTTGTTGAGGAATCTTTTAATCAGTTTCTATTTAAAAAGACTTTCAAGGCTATTCAAAGGCGGGACTGTATGAAAAAAAAAAAACATCTAAAGATGGCCTCAACCAGGACGCAAAAGTGATCTATTTATATGAATAAATAAATAAAATGAATTTTTAAAATCGAGGAGAAAGAGAGAGAAGGCGATCAGTGAAATCAGACAGACACACAGGTCTATGATCCCATTAGTGTTAACGACCTTGACCTCAACTTGGAGTTTTCTTATTCAATTTTGAAAATTCCATTTTGATGGATGTTAAATAAATATTGAAAAAAAAAACTGATGAAGGAATGAAACGGATGTTTAATTATAAATGTCAAAATTGATGATTAAAGTCAAGGCTTAAAAGATAAAAATTTTCTAAATTTAACTGTAAGCTTACATATATATATATGTGATTAATAAGCATGTGGTTTAGTTTGATTGAAAACAGAGTAAAAAATAAATTAATGAAGGTCATAAAAGTGACAAATAGTTGAGATTAAAATTTTTGACGTAAGGGTTTATAGGTTAGAAAGTGTGAGATAATAAAAGCAGGCAAGTGGATGATGACATACCTATGACTTCCTTGAGCTCGTAATCGTCTTTGGTGTTGGGCCAGGCTGCCTGGGTTGGCTGCTGGGCGGTCGCCATGTTGCGTTTTGTCGACGATGTGGAGGAAGCCGATGAACAAGAACTATTGGAACTGATGGTAGAGGTGAACTCGTGGTTATAACACGTTGCTGTTAGGTTGGGCGATGGTGTCCTCGAAGTACGACACGATGATGATGATGAGACAGGCGTGATTGATAATACACGGAATGAGCCGGGCACGCCGCCCGCCGGCACGTGGCCCGTATGTTGTAAACCTTTCCTGTACAAACCCAAACCAACCACTGAAATCTTGTCAAGATTTCAACATTTCATGAACCTTGCCTTCTCGCTCTCTGTCTTTATCCCCTCTCCATGGCATCCGAGCACATTTTCACACACAGCCGCGCACGCACGCACACATGCTCACCAAATAAACAACACCAAAACTTATTCTTTATTTATAGTCATAATTTCCTTGTTATCATTTTCAATTTCCTTATTTTTCTTTTATAATATTTTTTTATTATTACACTAATTCACTTTGAATAAATTTAGTGGATTATGAAATGTTGAACTGAGGTAAGTTGGCTAACTTGTTTACACTGCTTGGCTAATTTCTGGCGCTAAATAATTTAAATTATGAAATTTCATAAGAATTATTTTTGATATTTATAATAAAAATTGAAGTAACCTATTACAAATTTCTAAAATTTAAACTTAAATAAATTTTTATATTTTTAATAATTTTTTAAATCAAAGTTTAAAATTAATAGTTATAATTAGAGACCGGATTTTAAGCAAAATGCTTATTGCTCAATTTTATAAGCAACCATTAGATATTTAATTTCTATACGAATTAGGAAAAACTAAGTGCATTGAGATTGCATTTTTTATGCTTTTTTTGCTTTTTTGAGTTTTCATGCTTTTTTTTCCCTTTCGTGCTTATTTGAACTTATTTTACGAATATTTATAAGTTTTTTGTTTTTTTTATTAAAAAACACACTTTTTCCCATTCACACACGCATACACCAGGGACGTGTATAAGGGGAGGGGGAGCCCGCACCCCCCAAAAAAAAAAAAAAAAATTTCTAAAAACCCCGCATTGCGAAAAAATATAGCCCTGTAAAAAAAATTTTTTCCGCAGGGTGAAAAAATTTGGTTGCGCAAAACAAAATTTTTCGCATGGCGGGGCGGAATAAATTTAGTTTCTTTAAAAAAAAATTTGTATAAGCCATTGGTATGAGTAAAAATTGCTTATGAGATGCTTTTTTTTTCAACTTTTATGCTTATTTAACAACTTTTTATTCAAGTTTTTTATGCTTTTTTAAGCACTTTTTTTTTCATTTTTTATGCTTTTTTTTCCGGTCTCTAGTTATAATACTTTTTACTTTCTCTTACCTCTATATATATGTTAATATATAGAGAGAGAAGTATTGGATTCATGTCAAAAAATTCGCTCCAACGATTTTTTTTTTTTAATTCAAAAATCACTTATTTTTTAGATTCTCTTTGAAATGTATATTCTCATTTTGCCATTGAAATCTTCTGAAGACCACTTTACTCTTGTACTCCATAGAAAAGATAGAAATGGTTGCCTTGGTATCAAAATATAAATATTTTCCCATACTTATAAATTTTACATCTTGAATTCAATTGTACCCTACTGTCGGAAACTAAATACATGTCGACCCAAAAAATCTGAGGTGACAGCACAGAACACAACTTTCGATTACCGAAGGTAAGAGAAAGTTGTGTGCTGTGCGCCAGTCACACCAGATTTTTTGTGTCGAACATATATTTAGTTCCCGACACGTACGGAACATTTTGAATTCAGATGTAAAATTTATAAGTGTGGGAAAATAATTTATATTTTGGTTACCATGGCACAACCATTTAGACCCCTATCTTCCCTATGAAATACAAGAGTAAAGTGGTCTTCAGAAGATTTCAATTGCAAAATGAGAATATACATTTTAAAGAGCATCTAAAAAATAATTGACCTTTTTGAATTTTAAAAAAAATCGATTGGAGCAAATTTTGAGAAAATCAAAAAAACTGAAATAAAGTACATCAGTAAAGTACTAGTACTCTTTGGCCAATTATGATTAAAAGCTTATTTTTCCGGTCCCGGGAGATGTTTAACCCCTCCTCTCCCTCTTTTCAATTTACCATGAACACACACACCCACCCCACACACGGAGAGAGAGAGACAGACCATGTCGTGAAAACCACTTTTTTGGATTCAGGGGACCTCAAAAGGTGAAGATCCATCAAAATCTCGACATCGAATTTTTGACATGAATCAATACTTTCCTCGCCTGATGTCCTCGAGAGCAGGGGCGGATTAAAGGGGGGGGCGGGGGGGGACGGGGGCGATCGCCCCCCCCCCCGAGAAGAAATTCACAATGTTATAAAAACTAGTAATCTAAAGAAATTATGATTTCCGAGCTTTAATTTCAATTGAATTTGTTACCAATCAATTTAAATAAATAGGAAAGGGGTCTAAATGGCCGTAGATGCCCACAAAGTCCTTAAATAAAAAAAATAAAAAAAAACCGCCCCCCCCCCGACAAAATTGCATTAATCCGCCACTGCTCGAGAGTGGAGCCTTGAACTTAGGCAAGCAATATGCTTAGCTGCCGTAAGTGTTATCTTAAAAGTAGCTTTTTCCCTTCAATTTAATTAAAAAATAGATTTTTTTTTTTAAATACACTTGTTTCCCAAACAATCACATTCACACATACATGCCCACAGTCTTTTCAGCAATTTAGGCCATTTCAGCCCCAAGAAAAATTGAGAAAATATGGGTCTACTCCAGGCCCACCATGTTCCATGGCCTCCCCAACGAGGATGGCTGGTCCCATGCCCCCCCCCCCCCAGTCAAATTCTCTAGTTATGCTCATGCCCGCGACCATCGGTATAGAAGGCAGGCGCGCTACCAATTACACCAAGCCCGAAGGTCATGAAAAATATATAATTTATATAGGCCAATATTAAAAATTTTGGTTAGGTTTACTTAGCTCAAGGCCCCACACTTGTGGCGCCGACTGTACCCACCAATTTGACTATAACTAGAATATTTTTCGGCGGAAAGGGGTTTCGCATAATTCGAGAGGTAGTCCCCCTCCCAATGAATTAATTTTAAAGGATATAAAAATATTTTCGCTCATTTCTGACATGTAAAATTCAACACCATGTTTCTCTTTATTTATTCATATTTATTTTTACTTTCTCTTCAAGAACGGATCCAGAGGTGTTTCTCGAGAGGGGGGTAATCTGGTGTGACTAGTCGCACATCACCCAATTTTGTCTTACTTTATAGAGAGAAAGTATTGCGATCATGCCAAAAATTCGATGTCGAGATTTTTGTATATTTCAGACCATATCTCCCCCCTCCTGCCAACCAAATACCGGGCATTTCGAAACCGCAAGTTCCAAAGCTAAATGAACATCCCTACAATGTCGAAATATCGCCCATTTGATAAAAGTACGATGTAGGTTTGAAACTCATCGAAGGTAAAGTATATAGACTAATAAACATTCAATTGGATTATACGTAGAGTACGTAGTTATTTATTCTCTTACGTAAAAGTGTTATCATTTTTGATTGTCTTAAATGGTTAACAACCGAGTGTTTATCATAAAATCCAATTCAAAAGAGAAATTACTCCGAAAGATCAAATATTGCTACAAAAATATTTTTCACACATTGCTAAACACAAATATTAATTTTATTTATTAAAACCTCTATTTATTTATTTTTAGCTATTTTCGGCTACTGAGGCCATTTAGGGGATTAATTTATTTGTGAATATTATACCGCTGGCTACCGGGGGACGTTTCACACGCTGATTGTTAGAGGTCTCCAATCCAAGCTTTCGCCGCGCTTGGCATCACTTGACCGCCACGATTGTGGTGACTGTTGCTCTTCTACGTAAACATAAAAGTATTTATTTATATTTTGTTATCATGGCAACCATTTCTATCTTTCCTTTATAGTTGTGTTTCCAAGAGTAAAATATGCTTCAAAAGATTTCAAGGGTAAAATGAGAATATACATTTTAAATAGCATCTAAAAAATAATTGATTTATGAATTTTAATCAAAATCTTTGAAGCGAATATTGAGAAAATCGAAAAAAACTGAAAAAGTACATCAGTAAAGTACTAGTATTTTTCGGCCGATTTTGTTCAAAATCTTCGTGTTACGTCTCAGGATGGCATTTAACTTAAATATAAAATTTCAACGTCCTAGATCTTTTTGTTCTTGAGATATTTTGTTCACAGACAGACCATTTTGCGGGACCCACTTTTTTTGGATTTAGGGGACCTCAAAACGTGTATATCCATCAAAATCTCGATATCGTATTTTCGACATGAATCCCATACTTTCTATATGCAGTATCTACATATATAGGCAAGATGAAGTAAAATTATAGTCGTAATTTTAATTCGGTTTTCTACCTTAAATGATTTATCCCTCTGCAGGTGATTATATAATGGGGGTTGAAATTTTTTAAATGTATTGCATATAGGCCTATAGAAATAAAGATTTTAACAAGAGAAATATGGACCACCGAGGCATGATAAATACCGGAACCTTTTTGCCCCATGAAAAAAGAAAATATACTGTATAAGAATAGGCTTATTTAAAACATTTTTTTTAATAAACCTTTGCTTTGCCTTTGAGGGGTTCTTTTGTACAAAATATAAATATTTTTCAAGCCTTATTCATTTGAATTCGAGATTAAAATTCAATCCATGCCTTGGATTCTTTTTAACTTCGAACACAGACTAGGAATTATTTAGGTATATTTTCTTGCTGGTCGATCGAATGATCTCCGGGAGTCGAACCACAGGATCACCAACCAAACTATCCAGAGCATAGGTACTTCATTTACGCGGGAGTTACTTCCTGGGGCGACATGATCATGAAGCAGATTAAAATTTTTTTTTTTTTTTTTTTTAGGTCTTTTTCGGCATCTAAGGCCATTTAGACCCCATCCCTATTTATTTCAAATGATTTGTAGTCAAATCAAATGAAATAAATTTTTCTCGCTTGGGATGGGAAGCGAACCCGGGACTCCAGTGCGAGAAGCTAATGTCTTCCCACTGAGCCACGGCTCCCGGCAGATTAAAATTTATTAGGTATTTAAGTATAATTTTTGATGCTTTGAGAATGAATTACGTTGGGCAATCAAAAATATTTGCCGAATAAATTATTTTAATGTGGAAAGCAACCGCTGGTGTATTTTCTTCATAACTCTTCAAATAAGATTAAATCCCCCCCCCGCTTAAAAAATATTTTAAGGGGTAAGAGAGGAGGGATAAGGGATGACTTTGAATGTGAAATTTGATTTTGAAGTTAAGAGATAACCAAGAAAAGTAATCATTTATTTTATTATCAAAAATTCTTTCCCCTCCTCCTTTGACGTCACGATCCGCCCATGCAGTCAAATAACAAAACTGAAAAGTGCACTTTTATGTTAAAAAAGATTATTTTTCTCCCCCGAGAGTAAATAAACGGGGATGGAATCGTCACAAAAAAAAGGAGAGGGGGCGAGATATGAAATCCTCCTCCAGTTGATAGTTGAGTTACGCCACTGATTATAGAGCCTACAATAGCGTTAATTAAATATTTCCAAGGAAAATGGCGGCGACGTCTCTCCTAATTACATCCCATTTGACAATTTTATTAATAGAATATTCTATCTATCAGGTGTATAAAAGATTATTAACAACAAAATTTAATTATCTTCATATATAAGGGATGACTAAAGTATAAAAAAAAAAAACATATGTGTTATGTGATAAAATAAAAAACAAACATATATTGATTTCAAGAATTCACGGTTGATTTAATTAAAAAATTCTGTCAAGGTAATAGTAGTAGGATAAAATAAAAAAAGATTTCCATAATCCTGGAACAGATGTCCATCCATCTATCAGACCTATAAGAATGTTAAAATGCATCCCATTTATCCTCAGTCACTTCACAATGTTTGCAGGCAATACATTCAAGGTAAGACTGATTTTATACATTTTAAATATCGGCTAAACCTCTGTGGTAGTGGACATAATTAAACGGCTCGGAATGGGATTTAAATCGCCTTTACCAAAATACCCCCAACTAAGAGATCTTGGATTTTATTAATATAGTTAATTTTTTCAGGGATAATCCACTCTCATTTAATTTTATTCGTCTAAAATAAAGAAATCGAGATTTCTGTAAAATTTACAAAAATTTTGAAGAAATTGTCACAAAATCTGGTATTATGTCACTTTTTTGGTTTTTGTTTTCTTTCTCAGTTGTATTTATTTATGTCATGTACTTAAAGAACGATTTTATTTGAGATATTTATTAAAATTTATAAATAAAATATCAAAATGAGGAAATAATTAATTAGATTATTTATTTATTTTTTTTTTTTTTTGTTTTCAATCTTTAAACAATTGATTATCGAAAATATTGAAACTAACTTTATGATATTAAAAAAAAAAAAGAATAACTAGCCAAAGAATAATTAACCCCTGAGTCTCCGATCCACACGAGTCGCGACTTATTGTTGTTTTCAATCTTTAAACAATTAATTATCAACAATATTGAAGCTCACTTCATGATATTAAAAAAAAAGAATTATTATTTAATAACCGAACCAACCTCTGCAAATATTAATTAAAACAGAACCTAACATTTCTTTACTGAAAGTCCGGACTCGCTCGAGTCGACTTTCGGTTAGGCTCTGTTTTAATATTTGCAGAGATTGGTTCGGTTCTCTTCCCTCCTAAAAATCTCATCTTTTTTGCTTTGTTTGATTCAATAGCTAAATAACAAAAAAGTTTTTTTTTTTAATATCACATGAAGAGAGCTCCAATGTTTTAAATAATTAAATGTTTAATGATAAAAAAACTTGCAAAAAAACATAATAATTAGGCCCTGGTTCCGTGACTCGTTATATTTTATTTATTTCACTACAAAAATTAATTATTTTCTTATCAAAATCGTTAGGCCTATATAAAAGATTGAAGTTAAAGAGTTTGCTTTGAATTGTTAGATGAATAAGTTCATGATTTTATTCAAAGATGGCACTGCGAGTAGCTATAATAGAGCACTTGTCCCCCCTTTGGACATCAAAGGCTATTTAATTATCAGTTTATACGTGAATTTTTTTAATTAAAAAAAAATTTGTATGATTTTATTTTAGCACATAAGTGATAATAGATGAATTCTGAGAAATAAATTACAACATATTTATTTGCAAACTTATTTTGGCAGATTAATATTGGGATCTACATTGACTTGCGTCCCCCCCGCAGGTAGGACAAAAATGTCGGTGTGACTTTACCCACAGCACAAAACTCTCTTACTTTCGATAATCAAAAGTTGTATACTGGCACACCAGATTCTTCTAGATATATTTTTTTTGTGTCAAGGTATTTTATACACAATAGAGAAACCTAAATAAATACAAAATTTTATAAGAATTGGGAAAAAAAATTTTAAATGTGTAAAAAGTTCCCCCTTTTGAAACAAAATATGCAAATCCCCGTATCGGAATTTAACATTGGCTCTATGAATGGAAGAGCCGGAAAATGAATTTGAAAAATCTGGAATAAAAGTAAAGAGTGTTTCAAACAATTTTTACTGATATACTTTTTAAAGAGCATCTAAAAAATAAATGATTTATTAATTTTAATCAAAATCGTTAGAGCGAATTTGATGATTATATCTTTGCTACATTTTACTTTTTAAATTCTTTTATATATTTTTTATGCGCCCGCAAAAACCTCAAAAATTATGGAATTTTTTTTTTCAATTTTTCGCTTATATCTCTTAAATGAAGCATCTTCTGGGCACTATACTTCAATACAGGGGCGTATATAGGAGGGGGGGGGGCGAGGGAGCCCGCCCCCCCCGAAATTTCCCAAACACATATACATATATAGGGATATACAGACATCAGCGCGACGAAATTTTTCCGCAGGATGGAAAACTTTGGTTCCGCAAAAGAAAAAATGTTCCGCAAAAAATTTCGTGTGAAAAAAGTTTAGTTTCTTAAAAAAAAAATTTTCCGCAGAAAAATTTTTGAGTTCGGGCCCCCTGAAAAAAATTTCTATATACGCCCCTGCTTCAATACAAAATTCAAGTGAATCAAGGGCGGATACAAGGGGGGGGGGGGGGGTAAAGGGGGTAATTACCCTCCTGAGATTTGAAAAAAATACATTTTTTTCGAAAAAAAATTTATTTTTAATCTAAAAATTTAAAAATTAGTACTTAAAAATTTGATTTGTATTTATATTTTGGCAAATAAGTACAGAATGCGCCTTTAAATTACCGAAATTAAGAAAAAAAATGTGTGTTGTGCGACCACTCACACCAGATTACCCCCCCCCGAGAAACACCTCTGGATCCGCCCTTGAAGTGAATGCTCTACAGCTTTGTATCAGACTAGGATAGTCAAAATATGCTTAGTTTACGAAATATAAGCGGAAAACTGACAAAAGTCCAAGGTTTTTTAGGAATGATAGACATCCCAGAGTACCCCCAAATATCCTGTAAAAATTTCATCAACTTCGGAATTTTTTTCAGGTAAAAAGTGGATATCGACAGGTATTATTTTTTCGGATATTTTTTACATTTTGACCAGCCGTATCTTGGTTAATATTGGGTTTACAAATTCTTTTTATGTATCAAACTTAGCAAATTTAATTCTCTACAATTTCGTATTGCGCTATGGTGCCCAGAATATGCTGAGTTTATGAAATATAAGAAAAAATTCAAAATTGTTGAGGTTTTTGCCCTCCACTTCAAGTTAGCACAGGGTCCTCGAGGTCAAAAACTTAGAAGATGCATCCTTGACTACCCCCCAAAGGACATGTAAAAATTTTATTAACCTTGGGTTGGGACTCCAGCCCAACCACTTAATCTTTTTTTTGCGAAATTTTCTTGTTTAATTTTTTTCGACCCCCCCCCCCCCCCAGGAGCAAATCCTGACTGCGCCCCTGCTTTTATCCAATCTCTTTTATGCTAGTGAGGATGTCCTGATTTGAGGAGGGACCTGCTAGCACCGGCGTGTAGCTTACCTTACTCTTTCCGAACAATGCATCATAAAATACCTCTACCAGTAAGCTTATCACGTATGAAAAATATAATCAGTAAAAAACAAAAAAACAATTGTAAAAAATTTCTTTTATTTTTATTTTGGACTTCCTCCCCCAATTCTTATCTAATCAGTCAGTCTTTGAATAACATCGAACCCTGGACTCTTAAACTAGTAAATACTGCCCCTCCCCCCCATATATTTAGTAGAGGGTTGTATGTGCCAAAGGTCTTTTCAATCCCATCAAAAAAAAATATTTCTTTCATTAAATAACATTCATAATTGATAAAGAAAGAACGAAGCATGAGATCTTTAACCAATTATTTCCATTTTTTTAGGTCACTAAAAGGAAATTTCAATTTTAATCTTTAATGAGAGTTTAACCCATATAGGCCTAGTATACTGGAACTTCAAATTACCAACTAGGGAGAAACCGAAACGATCCACATGTTGTTTTTTTTTATAAAAAGCGCCAGAAAATTATTTAAAAAATTAGCATAGGCCAGGTGATTTTGGTGCCAGGAAATTTTGAGCTGTCTATTAAAGTTTCTTTTGTTGGCTTGCGTAATTGTTAAAAAATCTGGCGTGACTGGTCGCACAGTACACAACTTTCTCTTACCTTTGGTAAATTTTTGTTTCCGCAAAAGAGGGAATGTTCCGCGGGCAGCAAAAATTTTTGTGCCCGGAAAATTTTGGTTCCTCGAAAAAAAGAAATTTTTTTCGCAGAAAAATTTTTGAGATCAGCCCCCCCCCCCCGAAAAAAATTTCTATATACGCCCCTGGCTAGTCACACCAGATTTTTTGTGTTGACATATGTATAGTGTCCGCCGATATATTAGAATTCAAGATTTACAATTTATAAACAGTGAAAAATATTTATATTTTGTTACCATTGCCACAATTTCTCCTATCTTTCCTATGAAGTATAAGAGTAAAGTGTGCTTCAAACAATTTTGAGAGCAAAATGAGAATATACATTTGAAAGAGCATCTAAGAAATAATTGATTTTTGAATTTTAATCAAAATGGATAGAGCGAATTTTGAGAAAATCGAAAAAAAACTGAAAAAGTGCATCAGTTTCAGTAAAGTACTAGTACTTTTTGGCCGATTTTGTTCAAAAGCTTCGTGTCACGTCCCAGGGGGTGCCTTACTTAAATATAAAATTTCAACCTCGTAGTTCAATTCCTTCATCAGTTAAATTGAACCCAGGCCCACACACACACACACACACACACACACACATAGAAAAACCATGTCGCGAAAACCAATTTTTTGGATTCAGGGGACCTCAAAACGTGTATATCCATCAAAAATCTCGACATCGAATTTTTGACATGAATCCAATACTTTCTCTCTCTATATCTGAACATATATAGCGGTAAGAGAAAGTAAAAGTAATAAAAACATTTAATGTAAAGACTAAACTGCCATTTCGCGCAGTTATTCCTTTTTCGCTCCTTCGGGGAATATCGGGGGAAGTGATTGTGACGTGACGGATCAAACGCATTCATAACTCACTGTGCACCCACCTTCAAAAATCTTTGTATTTGAATTTCATCTCACCCAAACGTAAGTGCTTGTTCACTTTTGGATAGACTATGATAAATGATGTATCATTTTACTCACCGAGGTAAGCCCAGAGGGCCACGGAAGACGATCGGAGAAATCATCTCACTTCTGAAAACAAAAAAAAAAAAACTCAATTTAGCTTTGGTTTTCTAGATATGCTAAATTCATTAATTGGAATTTCGGTCATGCCGAAAAAAAAATAAATAAATTTACATAAAAAGAGAGAGAGGTCAGTGGCAATATTAGTTATCATTTCCATTAATCATTTGCCATTGACCTTCCGTGATGAGTGAAAGAAAGAAAGAAGGTTGCGCGAAAAAATGAATCAAACATTTAACTATCATTAATCATTTTAAGGACGAAATATCTCTTTTGATTTTTTTTTAAATACAGACGCTAAATTAATTAATTTTGGAAAATGGGGGAGAGAAGCGAATTCTTGATCCCTAGCATAAGAGGAGAGACCTATACCTTTGCGATTCAGCTTCCTTACAATTTTTTGTTTTTGTTTCTTTAGCTAGGCATTGCCAGTTCCATGCAACTTAAGGGGCTTCAGCAGGGCATATTTAATCTTTTAGTCCAAACTACTGAGGCATTTTAAAGTAATTTTCTATGCGTTTTGACGTGACATGTATGTGTCTATGTGAGGTGAGGCATGCACCGAAAAATTTAGCGCTTGAATAACTCTTCTGTCTTAAGAGGTATAATTATGGGGAATATACGGTTAGAAAGAATGAGTTTTCAGCTAAAGATTTCATCATTTTTTTTCCTATCATTTCATTTTACCGCGCTGCGGTAAATTCTAATTTGAAAGTTTAAACCCCTGTAGATTCTGAACGGCTAATCAGATCAGATAAATCACTGTCTTTTGGTGCAGGAAGAAAAATCCTAATAGAATGATAAAAAAAAATCCCGAGTAATTAACTCCAAAATTAATTTTTTGAAAAATTGCCCTTTTATGCGCATACATAGCTACTTGACCATAAAGCTACATTATTCTACATATAGTTTTAGAAACATTGGTTCAAATACTCCCCGAACTTTTTTTTCTTTTTCCGAATAACATCATTTTACCGCCCGGCGGGAAATCGTTTTTTGAAAATCCAAACCACTGTAGATTCCAACAGCTAATCAGATCAGACTAAATATGATGTCATTTTGTGCAGAAAGAAAGCCTCTAATAGAATAAATTAAAAAAACCCCGAGTAACTAACTCCAAAATCAATTTTTTTTCTCAAAAACCCTAATTTTTTAGGCAAAAAAAATAGCAAAAAATTGCCCTTTTTTGCGAATGCACTACTAATATAGGTAAGAGAAACAAAAAATTTTTTGAAGTGAAACAAAAGACGTTGTCACGTTAAAAAGCCACCGGCTGTGTAGAAGACACAAAACCACCACCAAATTTTTTTATTTCTTAAATGATTTAAATTTGTGAGTATTTTACATAATAGAAGGCTTTTTTTTTTCTTTTTTTTAATTACGATTAATTAAAAAATATAAAAATAAAAAAATGCAAAAAATATGAAAATTGTAATTTTTTTTAAGTCAAAAAATGTAAAAATCATTAATATTCAACCTCTAATAATTAAATAAAGTGGGGACCAAGTCAAAAATAAATTTCGTATTTATTTAAAAATTAACGGCCAAATAGTTCAGCACTCTTGCAAAAGATGGCAATCTAGTATAACAGCCGGCATTATCAGATCACTTATAAGCCTCTATATCTTTTTATGCTGTTATAAATTAGATTATATTTTATATTTATAAACCATTCATTTTTAAAAGATAAACGAAAATCAAACAAATACATGAGTTTAAATGGACCCTGTTCTGCAATAGTGTGTCAAGCGCCAAAAAATTCAAAATTGAGTTAAGCACGGAATATTGTTTCAAATTAATAGTATTTTTTATGAAATATGTCCTAAAAAAAATTATATTTATTGTTACTTGCAAAAGTGACAAAAAAAAAAAAAAAAAAATTATATATAATCCAATGAAAACAAAAAACTTTAATGTTAATTTTCTCAAAACTCGGTAGGTGGCGTTTGACACACTAATGCGTAACAGGGTCCAAATATAGCCCTAGCATCCTGCCATCTGTTGGCAAATTTTCGTAATAGTTGGACTTTTTGGCTACAATCTTAAGACCCCTAACGCCATCTTCTCGGCAAAAACATGCGAACATCTTGCTTCCAGAAGAATCTTAAGAAAAATTAATAAATTTAAAATTGAAAGGTACTTGTGATAGAAAAAGGTTGAAATTCAAATGAAATAGATTTAATTATACTTGTTATTATGTTGATATTCTCTAAAAGGCTTAGAATAATTCCACTCACGTAGAGTCAGAGTGAGCAAATCATCAAGTATTAAAATTTGACATACATATGTCATGCAACTTGTAGCTTTATGATGAATGACCACTAAGCTACTATATTAATAAAAAAATCTGGTGTGACTGGCGCACAGCACACAACTCTCTCTTACCTTCGGTAATCGAAAGTTGTGTTCTGTGCTTGTCACACCAGATTTTTGTGTCGACATATATTTAGTTCCCGACAGTACGGAACATTTGAATTCAGATGTAAAATTTATAAGTATGGGAAAATATTTATATTTTGTTACCATGGCAACCATTTCTCCTATCTTCCCTATGAAATACAAGAGTAAAGTGGTCTTCAGAAGATTTCAATCGCAAAATGAGAATATACATTTTAAAGAACATCTAAAAAATAATTGATTTTTGAATTTAAAAAAAAATCGTTGGAGCAAATTTTGAGAAAATCGAAAAAACTGAAAAGTACATCAGTAAAGTACTAGTACTCTTTGGCCGATTTTGATTAAAAGCTTATTTTCCGGTCCCGGAAGGTGTTTAACTTAAATATAAAATTTCAACCTCGTAGCTCAATTCCTTCATCCTTAAAATTGAACACACACCCACCCACCCACACACCCACCCACCCACCCACCCACAGACAGACCATGTCGCGAAAACCACTTTTTTGGATTCAGGGGACCTCAAAACGTGAAGATCAATCAAAATCTCGACATCGAATTTTTGACATGAATCCAATACTTTCTCTCATATATATATTACATATATACATAGGTAAGAGAAAGTAAAAAAAACAAGTTATACACATCTAAATCCCCTTAAAAGGGTTTCATGATAACAAAATCCAAGCTTAAAGCTCTCATAATTTTCATGTATGCAGAGACATTTAATACGAACAAGGGCGGATTAAAGGGGGGCGGGGGGGCGATCGCCCCCCCTCCCGAGAAGAAATTCAAAATGTTATAAAAACTAGTAATCTAAAGAAATTATGATTTCCGCTCTTTAATTACAATTGAATTTGTTACCAATCAATTTAAATAAATAGGAAAGGGGTCTAAATGGCCATAGATGCCGACAAAGTCCTTAAATTAAAAAAAAAAAAAAATTAAAAAAAAAATAAAACCGTCCCCCCCCCCGACAAAATTGCATTAATCCGCCACTGAATACAAAGTAAGGTGTCGTTAAAAATGGCAACAAAAAATAATTCCAATCTTGCCAATTCGAGCTTTAAAATTTACCAAACTGAAAATTGGTCAAAAATACCAACAGAATTTGTCTTATTTTGCCAAATCAAGGCGGGTGGAAGGGAGACTTCCAAAGACACCCTTGGCTTCTCCTTAGTCATAGCTTCTAATTTTTTAATATAAAACTTAGAGACGGGTATTTAAATATAAAAAAAAAAATGAAAGAAATATAAAATCCACATACACTCATAAAGACAGCTATGAAGATGGTTCAAACTAGGAACCGAAATGTCAGCTTGCGAATAAATTAATAACTGCATTCTCATTTGATGCAGAGAAGTGAAATACAGAAATCTCAGTTTCTAGAAGAACAAACGTGTCGACGGACGCCGGTAAGTAAACTTGAGAAAAAGAAAAGGCATACACTAAAAGCAATGGCGTAACTAACATTGATTGGCGCCTCCCCCTAGATACAAGAATGTCCCCTCCCAAAAAAAAAAAAAAAATTGTTAATATTAGTCGAGTTGATATAACTTTTTACCGGAAAAATATTCCGAAGTTAATAAAGTTTTTGCAGGTTATTTGAGTGTACTCTAGGATGTCTATTCTAAATTCCCTGTGCTATCTTGAGTGGGGGAGGGAAGTGCTGGCAAAAACCTTCAAAACGTTGGATTTTTTTCAGTTTTTCGCTTATATCTCGTAAACTAAGCATATTTTGTCCACCACATTACTAAAAAAAAACTTTTTAGAGCATTAGATTTGCTAAAATTTGGTAAATGAAACGAATATGTAGACCAATATTAACCGAGTTACGGCAGGTCAAAGTTTTACATTAGGAGGAAATTTATCGAGCCGTATAATTATCCTTTACTATATTTTATTTTTTAAATTCTTTTATATATTTTCTACGCGCCCGGCTCTTTGCGTCCTGCTATGTTCCCCTCCCCGCTTTGCGCGTTATTTACGCCAATGAATAAAAAAAAATGCACATGAGACATAAAAGAAGAAAAATTTAAAAAAAATGAAGACGAATTGCTGGGCAATAAGTACACAGTGGTAGGGCATAAAGGTTAGATTAGGGGTTCGCTTCCAAGTTCCAAACGACAAAAGATTTGTCTATCAAACATTTAAAACGACAATTACAAAAAAAAATCTGGCGTGACTGGCGCACAGCACACAACTTTCTCTTACCTTCGGTAATCGAAAGTTGTGTACTGTGCTTGTCACACCAGATTTTTTGTGTCGACATGTATTTAGTTTCCGACAGTATGGTACATTCGATTTTCAAGATGTAAAATTTATAAGTATGGCAAAATGTTTATATTTTGTTACCATGGCAACCATTTCTCCTATCTTTTCTATGGAGAACAAGAGTAAAGTGGTCTTCAGAAGATTTCAATCACAAAATGAGAATATACATTTTAAAGAGCAACTAAAAAATAGTTGATATATGAATTTTAAAAAAAATCGTTGAAGCAAATTTTGAGAAAATCGAAAAAAACTGAAAAAGTGCATCAGTAAAGTACAAGTACTTTTTGGTCGATTTTGTTCAAAAGCTTCGTGTCACGTCCCGTGGGGGTGCCTAATTTTAATATAAAATTTCAACCTCCTAGCTCTTTTCGTTCTTGAGATATTTTGTTCACAGACAGACAGACTGACAGACCATGTCGCGAAAACCACTTTTTTGGATTCAGGGGACCTCAAAACGTGAATATCCGTCAAAATCTCGACATCGAATTTTTGACATGAATCCAATACTTTCTCTCTGTATATATTAACATATATAGAGGTAAGAGAAAGTAAAATGAATACAAAAAGGGGGCCCTGGGCGAGGGGATGTCACATCCAGAGTGTACCCGAAAGATGATGGCTGGCTATAAAAAGGTACAAAGCAGAAGCTGATGAAATTCTAATTAGCAAGGAATTCCTTAGAACATGACTCATTAATAAAGCAAAAGAGAAAGAAGTTAAAGTAACAACCTGTTAATAAACGGCACGGCGGTCATCTTGTTTGTGTTCAGATGCCGGATCGCTACTGATCTCATCTCTCCTTGGTACGTTCCTGATTCCCTTGGGTTCGTTTCGTTTCTCCCTTCCAGGCCAATTTGACCCTATTAACGTCGCCCGAATCAAGTGGTTAACGAGCCTCTCGTTGCATTGCGCAACTTATGTTCAATTTATAGGTATGGCTAGTACTCGTTATGACGCTGACAACGTCGGCGTTGGCTACGGCAATAGAAGAGGATTTGACCAACATGTGGAGGCCGTATCTGATATCCAACGACGTCGAGAACGACAACAACAACAACCCCGATAATGTGAGTATTTATTTAAGAAGGGGGAGGGGGGGGATCATTCACGAGACATGAGATGATGATGGAAATGGTAGGGAGACTTGACCACTTGTCAACGTCCTTGCTAAAAAAAGAACTATCATTTTAATAATATAATCATCTTGTCTATTTTTAAACCGGCTAAATTGGATAAAAGAAAAGGGTTATTTTTAAAGACCTAAAAAGAAAGTAGGAACCGGGGCTGGATTAAAAAAAAATTGCCTAACCCAACGTGAGTGGTTCCCCAGGGACAGGGCTGTATTTTTAAATAGGTTAAAAAGGCTGCAGCCTAGAGCGGCATCAAATTCGGGGGCGGCGGATTGGCAATTTATTCTAAAATTAAAATG
The DNA here is from genome assembly GCA_023213315.1 of Euborellia annulipes. Lineage (NCBI taxonomy): Eukaryota > Metazoa > Arthropoda > Insecta > Dermaptera > Anisolabididae > Euborellia > Euborellia annulipes. The sequence continues at coordinate 4,230 of JAKCPI010012983.1, read as the reverse complement.
AAATATTTCAGACGTTAATATATTTCTCTTATGAATTTAAGAAGAAGATGAAAATATCGAGGCTTGCACGCTGACCCCTACACCAAGCCCCGAGGGCATTTTTGGGCTTGAAGGCCATATAATTCCTCATTACACTATTTTATAATACAAAAACATAATACAATAATAAGATAGAAAAACATTATAAAAGAGTACTTGAAAAACAATCACAGAATACATTAGAAAATCATAATATAACACATTAGAGGGGCTCACTGGTGTAGTGAGCTAGGGTGTCGACAGGCTTCTACAAAGAAGATCAGTGTACAAACCCTGGGCTCCCAGCCGCAGAAAGGGGGGGGAGAGGGGGCCCCGGCCCCCCCCATCCCCCCCAAAAACTCCCCAAAACATAGGGACATATAGACAGAACCACACATATCCCCACAACATGTTGCACCAGGGGGGGAAACAAAAAAAAAGAAAAAAAGAAAAATGTTTCGGGAAAAAAAAAAATTTAAAAACTTAAAAAAAAAAAAACAAATTAACATTAGAAAAATCGGGCCCCCCCCCCCCCCAAAAAAAATCCAAATACGCCACCGCCTGGGCTTGAGGGATATTTTCATTAAATATAGAAAATGTAAACAAAACCTGAAGCTGGCTCTGGATTGGAATATAGGATCTGACCACAATAGCCCTCAGGCAACTCTACTAGAAGAAGGAGTTGCTGTGACATCCCGTCCTGTGGAAGGGACGTAAAGAAGGTTTCCTCTCAGTGATGTATGGAGTAGGCTACACGCCGGTGCTGAGGGAGTCCCTCCTCAAACTAGGACATCCTCCCTGGCATAGAAGAGGTTGGATATAAGTAACCGGGTGGAACCAGAAATAAGCAGTGGCGTCATTTCAACTTTTTCTTGGGGGGGGGGCAAACATTTTTTTTCTCTAAAACCCACCCCCCCCCCCCCCCCCTTTACTTACAAAGTTCTCTCCAAAATTTTAATTTTACAAATTTTTACTCATATTATGCCAAACATACTCTAATTTTTAAAATTTATTATTTAACTTTTTTCATACTGAAAAGCCTTTGAGTAATCCAGAAGAAAACAGCCACCAAATCAATTTTGATAAAAACCAACCTGAAAAAATCGGATAGGTGGGCAAAAAACATATTTTAATTTTGAAATTAATTTGTTTATATTTCCTTTTTATAACCGCAGGCCTAGGGACCTTCTCTCAACACCCCAAGAAGAATGAACAACATCCACCAAAATCAACTTTTGTAAAGAGACCCCAAGCGGTCTCCAAAATCGGATAGGTGGCCCCCGAAAAACAAGACCGTTGAACGCCCCCCCGGAAGCCATCCCCATTATTTTATTTCTTAAAATTTACTTAAGTCAAATGGGTACTCAAATTTGGCCAAAACATATTTAATTTAATTAATTGTTTAACTTTGTATAGTTTGTATACTCGTAGATGTATTTTGGAGTATTTTATTTAGAATAATATAAAATTTTATAAAAATCAGAGCCCTTGGGGGGAGGGCAAATGCCCCCCCCCCTGGCTCCCCCATTGACGCCATTATAAATAAGGATTAGTTCACTAGCTAGAAATGAACTCAGGAGGAGGAGTTAGAGATAGGAAATGATGTAACTTCATGGGGTACCGGTGGCTACGGCCAGAGGCCGTTTGGGTTTGAGGTGTGTGTCTTCGTGCACGGAAGCACCTCAGGTAAACAAACGGGGTAAGAATAATAATAATAATTTTCTTTTGTTAATAAATATACAGTGCCGGATTAAACAATATGGGGGCCCCTCACCCCCCCCCCGCTCTACCGAAATGTTCAAAATGTCCCCACGGGAGTCGTGGAAAAAACGAAGTTTATAGGCCTATAAATTTTAAAAATTTGAATAAAGCATTTCCCATTGATTAAAATATGTTGGGGAGTGGGGGGGTCTTCAAAAATGAGCCCCCCTCCACCAAAAAATAATTATAGAGGAAGGGAGGGTAATATGGAATAGTCGAGGAATATGGAATACCGGAAAATTTCGGCCCACTTAGGTGCTTGTCAAACGTCCACCAGAGTCCTTGCCTTTGAGTGGTAGTTGTCGCTATCCCGCCTTAGCAGTTGTTTTTTGTTTTGTTTTTTTTAGAGGAAGAATTATTTTTTTGAGCCATTTCATATTTTTCGAGATAAGTAAGTGTTCGTGAAACTCTATGCACATATTATAATGACTCAATAAAAATGTGTCCCAGCTACAAATAGTTTGAGAAACAGATGAAGCCAGCGCGGCGAAACCTCGGACGGGTGACCGTTGAACACCCCTGGTAGCCATCGACATATTAATAAATAAATACATGTAATATATTAGAAACCCCTAACGACCTAGTAGCCGAAAAGGCGAAATTAAAAAAAAAAGATGAAACCTTGGAATGATGGATTCATTGCCAATTTTTTTTTTTTTTTAGTAAATATAATAATAAATTCTTGCCAAATTTTTTTTCCTTGCCAAGGATCTCCTTATATATATTTTTTGATAAATGAGAGGTCCTTTCAAAAATGGTTATAAAAACACAATAAAATATTATTTAATTCCTCTCATCTCCTTAAACACATACATGCAACCTTGCCCCCCCCCCCCCCAAAGACCTCAAAATACTAGAATTCCAAAAAAAATTTGAATATTATATTATTCGAATTGATTGTCTTTAAAATGGAAAGTTGAATTTGATCCCATATAAAGATTAGTAAATGGAAGGTCTGCCTGTCTGTCTGTCAGGATGTATGTCAAGTGCAGGTAATAATCTTGTCTTGTTGCTCTAGAGAGGGAGTTCCAGGAAATAAATAAATAAATAAATAATGAATAATACAAACGGGAGAGGAGCGAGGGAGAGAGAGAGGGACAAACTCTATGGACCGTGATTCCGTCTTGTCATTTTCATTAATCACTGAAAGAATGCAGATGAAATTTAATTTTAACTAAACGATAAAGATCATATTCCGGCTTGTAAAGCATACAAATATGTTATCTCATTTATTAAAGTAACGTTTATACAAAAGAGATAAGAAGAATCCCTAAATATATAGCAAAATTTTCCTCATTTGTTTTATGCAACAATTTACACAAAATATTTGAAAAGACTCTATAAATATAGGTAACTTTAAACGAGCCGCTCCCCTCCAGCAGACCCTCACTTCTCTTAATCATGGCTACTGCAATTTTTCAGACAACTCGTTTCTGGCAATATAATATATTTATTAACAAAAAAAAAATTATTATTAACTAGGTAGAGCCTTGTTTGAATTAATTATTATTATTCATACCGGGATCACCGGAATGGGGGGGAGGCAGCTCTATGGGAAGAATGTTTCCTAGTTATATGACTCTTGGCTAGATGGCAATACTAGGCTAGTTCAAAATTTATCCTGTAGAGTTCGTCCCATTCGCTAATAAAATAACATTTTTTCATGAGGTTAAAAAGAAATACATTAAGTGGCTTAAAAATCTGGATATAAATTAATTAACTTTTATAAATTAATTTTAATTATAAATTTTTTACAATTTATAAATGACCTTTTGTTAAAAAAAATTTAATAGTACTACGTGTCATTCAAGTAGATAAAAAAAAGGATTTAAATATCATAAAGCAAAGTGAACGAGCGGGTTTAAGTCTCAAAAACAAAACATGAGAATTGCAACAAGCTCGAGTTCAAATCTCTCTGGGAGCAATTTTTTTTTTCCCCTGCTCACTTTTAGTTCCATGACAAGGGTATAGATGGCCCTAAACTTATAAACAATTTTTAACATGGAGCTGTCCAATCCTGATTGTATGATCTGTGATCCCCTGTAAAAGCACCCGAGGTGCTTCCGTGCACGAAGACACACACCTCAAACCCAAAAGGCTTCTGGCCGTAGCCATCTACCGGCACCCCGTGAAGTTACATCATTTTCTAACTCCTCCTCCTGCCTTCATTGTTAGCTAATGAACTAATCCTTATTTCTGGTTCCAACCGGAGAGACTTCCCTCAGTACCGACTTTTGTCAAAGACATGCCTCATTGAGAGGGGGCCTTCTTTGTGTCCCTTCCACCCCCCCCCCCCCCCCCTCTTCTCCATGTGGTGGAATCCAATATTCCAATCAAAGGCGTACTTCACACGATTAAAAAACAATAATTTAATTTTAACAGTTTTTATTTCATATTTCTTTTATACAATGTCTCGCACTTGGCGAATGTATTTTACATTTTTTGATATAA
>JAKCPI010012982.1:0-12491 GCA_023213315.1 Euborellia annulipes | reverse complement strand
ACTCATTTTTGAATTTTTTTGGTCTTTGACACACTATTGCATAACAGGGTCCATATTAGAGTGGTCGTTAAAAATTAAATTTCTTGCGGCGCCTCCTAAAAAGCTTTCTTTTGATGAAAAACACTAGGAAAATTTTTATAATTTTTTATGTCAAGACAACAGGTGCCTCAAGACGATTTAAGTTAATTTTTTGGGTATAATCAATAATCAATAATCAATGATTATACCCAAAAGTTAACTTAAATCGTCTTGAGCCACCTGTTGTCTTGACATAAAAAAATTATAAAAAATTTTCCTAGTGTTTTTTCATCAAAAGAAAGCTTTTTAGGGGGCGCCGCAAGAAATTTAATTTTTAACGACCACTCTAATATATATAAGTCAATAAGTATATATAGAGAGAAAGTATTGGATTCATGTCAAAAATTTGATTTCGAGATTTTGATGGATATACAAAGTGTTTTTCGCAACATGGTCTGTCTGTGTGTCTGTTTTAAGCATGAAGCAATAGAGGTGGTTGAAATTTTATATTTAAGTTAGGCACCCTCCTGGACCGTGAAAATAAGCTTTTTAACAAAATCGGCTAAAGAGTACTGGTACTTTACTGAGTTACTTTTTCAGATTTTTTCAAATATCTCAAAATTCGCTCCAACGATTTTTTTTTTAATTCTAAAATCAATTATTTTTTGGAAGCTCTTTAAAATGTATATTCTCATTTTGTCTTTGAAATCTTTTGAAGCACACTTTACCCTTGTACTTCATAGGAAAGATAAGAGAAATGATTGCCAGAGTAACAAAATATAAATATTTTTCCCTATAAACTTTACATTTCAGGGTGACTTTTTTCATGCAACAGTTTTGTCACTAGTAGTATGAGCCGTCACATTACATAGGTTTATATGGAAGTAGCGCACACTAAGTGAAGTGACAGTAGAGTGACTTGTTTGTCACTAGGGCAAGCAAGCAACTTCTCTGTGACACGGGTGACAGTTTGTAACTTGACTGAATTAAATAATTGTAAAAAATCACCGTAACAGTCACCTACTCGTTGGCGTGGCCAAATTTTGAAGGGTGACAGTGACAGAAACTGTTGCGTGACAAAAGTCACCCGTGTGCGCGTGCCCTAATATATCGGCGGAAACTAAATATATGTCGAAACAAAATGGTATGACAAGCACAGAACACAACTTTCGATTACCGAAGGTAAGAGAAAGTTTTAAATGCAACTAAAGGGAAAAAGCTTGGCAACACATCTGACGGCTAAGCATTTTGGTTGCCGAAGCTCAAGGCTCCACTCGCGACCACATCACTTGTGGCGACGTTTGTACGTACATCATCAGTCATAAGATTTTATTATAAATCTTTTCAATAAAAGAGAAGTGAAAATTTGAGAAGACAATTTGTAGAAAGAAAATTCAAATAAAATTGATCCTTAATTAATAAGTTTTTCTTCTAAAGATTTCGATAACACTTTTACAAATTATCCTTACTAACTTATTCAAGTTATTAACCTCTTTAAGTTTATAGCTTTTTTTTGCCTCTGTATTAGAAAGTATGATAATTCATTTTTTTTTGCTGGAAGATAGACAACAAAACTAACCAATTCACTAATGGACCTTGTAGCTTCTTTCCTTCTTGCATTATTTTCAACACAGACAGACTATATTGCGGAACCCTTTTTTGGGGCGACAAATGGATAGTACTGAAATATAAATTAAATAGGTGAAGAACGAAGACTAAGTAAGTATTTTTGTTTTCTTGTTAATATTTTCTCTTCTTTCACTAAAGATAAATAGATAAATCATAAGAAATAAAAAGGCGTATTTAATTAATAAATGAGGTCAAAAGGGCGGATCCCATAGCGGGTAGACATAATAGGCAAAAAGAGATTAGCCATTTGAATAAAACTTAATGAATCAATCAATTGTGTTTTTATTGAATAAAGTCGTGTATTGTTTTTTAATAATAATCTTTAGTAATGTGCATTAGAAAAAAAAATCTGGGGTGACTAGTCGCACAGCACACAAATTTCTCTTACCTTCGGTAATTGAAAGTTGTCTTTTGAGCTTCTCACGCCAGATTTTTTTTTTTTTGTGTCGAGATATATTTCTTTCCGGCGATTTATTAGAATTCAAGATGTAAAATTTATAAACGTGGGAGAATATTCATATTTTGTTACCATGGCAACCATTTCTCCCATCTCTCCTATCAAGTACAAGAGTAAAGTGTGCTTCAAAATATTTCAAGGACAAAATGGTAATATACATTTTAAAGAGGATCTAAAAAATAATTGATTTTTGAATTTTAATCATAATCGTTAGAGTGAATTTTGAGAAAATCTAAAAAAATGAAAAAGTACATCAGTTAAGTACTAGTACTTTTTGGTCCATTTTGTTCAAAAGCTTCGTGTCACGTCCCAAGTAGGTACAGTGAGGGACAATATCAAGTCCCACCTATGTGTTTTTACTTGTGATTATTTCATTGTTTTTAAAAAAATATTATATAACTTTTAATGGAAATTTTCATGGTTCAAAACTAGAAAATTTCCAATAAAGAATTTCATTTTCTTTTATAAAAACAATTAAATAATCACAAGTAAAAACGCATGAGTGGGACTTAATATTGTCCCTCACTGTACCTAACTTAAATATAAAATTTCAACCTCCTAGCTCTTTTCGTTCTTGAGATATTTTGTTCACAGACAGACGGACCATGTCGCCCCGAAAACCACTTTTTTGGATTCAGGGGACCTCAAAACGTGTATATCCATCAAAATCTCGACATCGAATTTTTGACATGAATCCAATACCTTATATATAGGCCTATAAATATTACAAATATACAAAGATACGTAAGAGAAAGTAAAAATCCACGTATAAGAGAAGAAGTATAAATAATCTGACTCAAAGCAATCGAGTCCCTTGTAAGAATATGCATGCAAATTCAGCCTTGAAGGGATGCAAATGTTAGGCGATCAGCGATCACCCACCAACGAAACAAAGAATGAAAAATCCTCGCCCACATTGCTCGTTTAAATTTTTTATGCGTGGTCATAAATTATTAGTATTTTTTTTTTTTTTTAGAGTTAATTATATTTTGCTACACATGCAAAACAGAGAATCTTTAAAATTACATTTTAAAATGAATTTTAATAAATAATCAATATGATTGAACCATTGAGTTTTGAACCAAGAGGTTCATTAAGAGTCAAAAGTTTTTAACAAAATTTTATTTGACCTCACACAATGTTTCGTCCACTTGCTTGTCTGGAGTCAATAAAGTTTTGACTTTTAATGATCCTCTTGGTTCAAATCCTATTGAATACTAAAATGCAACCTATTCTGAAAATATTAGCCTTCAGAAAACCCTTGCCCATTTTTGTCGCTAGCTCTTGGACTTTTTGGTAAAGTCTTTAATTCTTAAGAGAAGTATCGCCTACGGGCTTGGTCTAGTTGGTAGCGTGCCTACCTTCTATACCGAACGTCGCGGGTTCGGATCCCAGGCAGCCCGATGATTTTATTTAAGCCATTTAGATACCAAATGGCTTAAATAGAAATGCCGGGACACCCAATAGATATATTAAATAATAGCGGTTATCGTCAAAGTCTTAAATGGCCTAAGTTGCCGACAAGACTGTGTGAATGGGAAAAATGTGTGAGTGTTTAAAAAAAAAGAGAAGTATCCTAAATGTACGATGCTACCAGATCAGTGACAGAGTGTCGCAAGAACAGGATTTTTTTTTTTTAATTTGTATTTGATTTGATTTTGATGAAGTCGAGAATAGTTGAGCCTTTCAAAGTTGATTTCAAAACAGCAAAGTTGAATACAAAAGAAGTATTCTAAAAAAATCGGAAAACTAAACCAATGGTGTTTGTGAGTTTTTTAAAATGGGGTCAAGGCGCAGGCCCTTGAGCCCTTCTTGGCAATGTCACATGCTAGATGATTCATTTCATTTGTTTTTTGATCTAGTGTAGAAATAGGAAATCTTTTCACTTTGCGATTGACAAGTGGTTTTTTAAACCTGTTCACCTTTTTCCTCTTTTTTTTTTAGAGGTCGGATTTTTATATGTAGGCAGAAAGAAAGAAGGCCTCCTACCCTGAAGAAATGTTTAGACTTTCCTCAAGGTTGGCCGAGACTTTTCTAGAAGTAAATTATGATTCACACATAATTCAGTGGATAACAATATTTCTTCAGATAAGGGCATGAGTTTGGAGCCAAAGTTTTTTTTAGACAATATGTTAATATTAATATTATAAAAGAAATCTACAAGTTAGTAAAAAATTAATAATTTCAGAATAAGTTGGAAAGACCGCGGCCAGGAAATTTTTCGCGGGTAATTACCCTTCACCCCCCAATTAATAAATTAAAAAAATATATTTTAGCGAGGCGAATAGATGCATCGATATGTAGTAGTAAATAACTCAGAGCGACGTTTCGGTCGCCTATCAGAATCATTGGCGTAGCCAGAAATTTTTGATGGGGGGTGGATCAAGAAATTTTTTCAAAAATTTAAGATTATTTTAGGGTATTTATAAATCATTTTGATTTGTTTTTTTAGCTAGAGTAAATTATTATATTTTACTTTCTCTTACCCTATGTGAAATATAATTTGTATTAAATATCTTGGGTCCCATGGGGGAGAGGGGATTTGAACCCCAAAACCCCCCTGGCTACGCCTATGTATCAGACCATCTTCAATGGAGTACAAAAGACATAATATTAAGTGATTGTATCACATGGTTTCAATACATACATGCTGCCTAGGGCTAGGTATTACTCTATCATGGTATCAAGTCACAGAGTAATACCTAGCCCTAGGCAGCTATATCTTTATGAATTGAAACCATGTGATACAATCACTTAATATTACCGGTACGTCTTTTGTACTCCATTGAAGATGGTCTGATAGACGACCGAAACATTGCTCTGAGTTTGAATAGAGAAAAAAAAAAATTTTCAAAACTATATTTTCTCTCTCTCTATATTTTTAATTTTTACTTTCTCTTACCTATGTATATATGTAATATATATATAGAGAGAAAGTATTGGATTCATGTCAAAAATTCGATGTCGAGATTTTGATGGATCTTCACGTTTTGAGGTCCCCTGAATCCAAAAAACTGGTTTTCGCGACATGGTCTGTCTGTGTGTGTGTGTGTGTGTGTGTGTGTGTGTGTGTGTGGGTGGGTGGGTGGGTGGGTGTGTGTTCAATTTTAAGCATGAAGGAATTGAGCTAGGAGGTTGAAATTTTATAATTAAGTTAAACACCCCCGGGACCGGAAAAATAAGCTTTTAATCGAAATCGGCCAAAGAGTACTAGTACTTTACTGATGTACTTTTTCAGTTTTTTTCGATTTTCTCAAAATTTGCTCCAACGATTTTTTTTAAAATTCAAAAAACAATTATTTTTTAGATGCTCTTTCAAATGTATATTCTCATTTTGCGATTGAAATCTTCTGAAGACCACTTTACTCTTGTATTTCATAGGGAAGATAGGAGAAATGGTTGCCATGGTAACAAAATATAAATATTTTCCCATACTTATAAATTTTACATCTGAATTCATGTTCCATACTGTCGGGAACTAAATACATGTCGACACAAAAAATCTGGTGTGACAAGCACAGAACACAACTTTCGATTACCGAAGGTAAGAGAAAGTTGTGTGCTGTGCGCCAGTCACACCAGATTTTTTTTTTTTTCTTTCGAATTTCGAGACAGGTTTGGGCTACGTTCTAAACCTGTCCATGTTGACAAAATAAATTCCTGGGACGGCAAAATAGGAAAAGAGATTCATAAAAACAAAATAAAATCAGTTAATAAGAAACGTTTGAAAAGCAATCAAAAGATTCCAAGAAATTAACAAATCTATTTAACTTTATTATGCACAATTCATAAATATATTCGTATTTCAAATTCCCACCCCTTCTAAGAAAAAAGAATTACCATAATTCGTGGCAGTAATGGAATTATGGTTAGGACCGTGAAGCCCAGGCCTAGGCAGCAAAATTTTAGAGGCGAGAAAATTTAGAGAACAATTAAAATAGAAACCATATAAAATGAAGCAAGATCTATACCTCTGCTCTGAGGAACAGGAGTTATCAAAATTTTTGGTTGATATAACCATATAAATCTTATTTATTTCATAACTTATTTAATAATATTTATGAATATTTAAACTAATTTAGATAAAAAATAATATTTCAAGCATATAACAAAATAATTGTGAAAGTGTTAAATATTTATAAAATTTTATATTAATTTTAATTAAAAAATATGTTTGAAAGGAGCTTGTTTAAATTTGGCTAGTTTTTCTTTAGCTGTGGGTCTCTTGCCCACGCGAGCCACTTGCGTGACTCACGGCTCTCAGGTCGCCACCTTTTAAGGTGTCCTCTACATGACGACGACCTGTTGCCGGAGCAGACACCCGCCCAGCCGGCTTGAACAAGCCAAGGGAGCAAAATCGACCAAATAAAGTGTGATCATCATTACTTTCATTTAGAATTGAAAATGTGGTAATGATGAGGAAGTATTAAAATATTCCCACAATAGATTTCACTTTTTATTCTAAACAGAGAGGGAGAATTTGATAAATCATTTATGGAATGGAAAAGAGCAAGTACAGGTGCAGCAAATAAATAGAGCCTTTGGAAGCCAATTGCCGAAAGGGAGAGGTTTTGGACAAAATTTATTTGTCCATCCTCAGTCCTCGTTGGCTTATAAATTAATTAGGCACAAAGTTGTTAATGTTGTTGTGGCACGAATTTGTGCACATGTATATTTTTTTATAAAATCAGGCAAGAACCTCGCAAGGAGATGGAAGATGCACAGCTCCACGCTCCACAATAGGTCGAATTCGCAAATATGCGGTTAAAACATCTAGGGGGGGGGGCAGTGGGGGCATGTGAGGCACACGGAGGCAGGCCCCGGGAAGCAGATATCAGGGGGCGGCAATTAAAGAAAGATTTACTAAAAAAAAGGTAAAATGATATGAATTTTTGTATAAAAAATTTTAAGAAGGGGGCGGCAAATTAAATTTTGCCCCTAAAGATTCAATCAAAAACAAAAGTTTCATCAAAATATTTTTATGTTCACGAGTATCTAATTTTTAACATTTCTAAAGGTAGAGCTTTCAACTTTGGGATGAGTGTCGATTTCCCGTATTCATAGTCATTGCTTGAGCAACAAGGAATCCTTATTACTATATAAATGTATAGATATAAGGATTCCTTCTTCCTCAAGGAACGACTATGAATTCGGGTATAAGATAGATACAATCAATATATGCTATTTGAAAATAATATATGGTGAACATCTTCACAAATTTCCATTATTTGGCTTGTGAAATCTTGCTATCGAAATTACGACCTCTTCTAGTAAAATCGAAGCTTTGAAAATTTGCCAAAAAGCTTTCTATTTGAAAAATTCGGGGTTTAGTTTTTAAATTGTAGATTATGAAGACTTCAAAATAACATTTTATAAACAAAATATTTTTTAAACAGATATAATTTTCAATATAAACATACGTAGGCCCTATGTTGTTTTATTAATAACTTGGCATTAGTTATATTTTAATTAGAAGAATAAAAACAATATAACCCGTTAAGAAAAAGAAAATTTTTCAAGGAGAAATAAAGAGGTGTAGGTGCGAGCGTAGGCCGAATCGAGTATTTCGCAATTCGACCCTAAACGGCGTGAGATGTGGAGGCGAGAAGACAGCCAGCCAACCAATCTCTAGTTTCTCTTTTGCTTATTTTCTAATGCAATTTCATTTAAAATTCAAATAATAAAATGTATTAATGATTGATATTTCTTTAACATTTTATCTGAGTGAATATAGTAGGCCTATTCAGGGGCGCCGGAACGAATTTGAATCAGGGGGGGGCAAAAAAATTTTTTTTAGAAAATTAAAATAATTTGATATGATCAAATAGTATAAAACAAAAACAAATCTACTATAAAACTTTAAAAATTTTAAATAAAATCACAATTTTAATAAAATTAAAATTTTAAAAAATTTGCTAGTGATTTTATCAAAAATTTTTGGAAAAAATTTGGAAAAAAATGAATTTCTTACTCTTTTAATTTTTTTTAATTCAGAAGATTTTATTTTTCATAAGTAAAAATATATCATTTTTAAAAATAAATGAAATAAAAGAAGAAATTTTGCCCCCCTCTGCCCCCCCTGTAGGATGCCAGGGGGGCAATGTACCCTGCCCCCCCCAGTTCCGGCGCCTATGGGCCTATTGATATCAGAAAAAATTCCAGCTTTAATATTTCATTTAAATGGGATATTGAAAAATCCTTTTTTTTTTATTTGAATAAGACACGAGTAAAAGTGTTAAAGGGGCCTAAATATAAGAGGTCCAAATTTGAGTTGGAATTTACATTTTCAACTATATCTCATATTCTTGTGAATTAATTTCCAATTAATCTCTAATTTTTTTAAATTTCAAATTTTTTTTGTCGACGTTTCGGTCTGATATACGACCATCATCAGGGCTACAATCAATAACTGAAAGGAGCGAGTGAGTTTACAGTCTGATCTATCAAATTTTCCCCAACTAGAATTGTTATTATTATTGTTTTCATATAAATGTTTGTAAATATTTGTATAACATGTTATGTTGAATTTTTTTGCTAATTAAAGCCTTATTGCTAGAAAGGTTTTCTTATTACAATTTAATTAGCAAAAAAAATATTCAAATTCAAAAAAAATATATTGAAGTAGTATTCTTTAACTATAAGCTTTATATCTGACAACAATGGAAAAATTTCTAAGACCAGAGAGATTCGATACTGCTCCGGATTCACCAACTGCCTCGAAGGAATGGAAGCACTGGCTAAAAACCTTCACAAATTTTATTGAAGTGGCTAATATTAAAAAGGAAGATTATCTAAAGGTACTCATCAATTTTCTTTCTCATTCAATCTATGAATATGTGAGTGAGGCTAAATCCTATAATGAAGCGATAACTAAATTAAATGAGATATACATAAAACCTAAAAGTGAAATATTTTCTAGGTATATATTAGCCACTAGAAAACAACAACCTGGAGAAAATATAGATAAATTTTTCCAGGAGTTGACGATCTTAAGTAAAGATTGTAATTTTAAGGGTGTCAATGCAGAAACAAATAAAAACGAACATATAAGAGACGCTTTTATAAGTGGTCTCCAATCTCCTCAAATTCGTCAGAGACTTTTTGAAACTAGAACACTAGAATTAAATGACATTTTAGAACAATCACGCGCTCTTGAATCAGCTTATAAGCAATCTGAAATTTATTCATCAAGCTTAGTGCCTACTTCTTTTAACCCTATCAACTCAATTCAAAATCAGACTAATATACCTCAGGAGAACGATACTTCCGCTAATACATCTATGGCAATATCCCAGGAAAAGTGTTTCTTTTGTGGTTTGAATAGACATCCTCGTAATTTGTGCCCTGCCAAGGATGTGACCTGCACACATTGCAATAAGAAGGGCCATTATTTTCGTGTCTGCAAGTCCAGATTAAATAAAAACAAAATTCAATCTACATCATCTATTCTAGCTAGTATTGTTCCAAAATTAACGGCTAATATATCTAATGTATTATCCAAAGCGATAATTAATGTAAAAATTAATGATATTTCTGCTAAATCTCTAATTGATACAGGGAGCTCTAACACATATATAAGTCAAGACTTTGTTCTGAGGAACAAAATTAAATCATATCCTGAAGAGGGCAAAGTATCTATGGCATCTACTTCCTTATGTTCATTATTACAAGGCTATGTCCTAATTAAATTAGAAATTCTTGGTCATAAATATCAAAAACTAAAAGTATCTATTCTACCTAATTTATGCGAAGATATTCTAATTGGTCATGATATAATGAAAAATCATTCTTCAGTAGAAGTTAAATTTGGAGGAGCAAAACTACCTTTAACTATAAATAATTTGTATAGTTCGGAATTAGAATCCTATTGTAATCTGACATCTGCAGTAATTGAACCACCTCAACTTTTTAAAAATTTGATTCGTAACTGCAAGCCTATTATAACTAAATCGAGACGTTTTTCTGAAGACGATGCTAAATTTATTAAAGACGAGATAACCAAGTTGCTCTCAGAAGATATCATAGAAGAAAGTCTGTCACCCTGGCGTGCTCAAGTTTTAATATCAAAAAATGAAAACCATAAAAAGCGTATGGTCATAGATTATTCGCAAACAATTAATAAGTATACATTGTTGGACGCTTATCCCTTGCCTAACATAGAAGATCTGGTAGCAAAAATTGCTCAGTTTAAGGTATTTAGTACAATAGATCTTAAATCTGCTTATCATCAAATTCCTATCCATGAAAAAGAGAGACCATATACTGCTTTTGAAGCTGGGGGTCAACTGTATCAGTTTAAAAGAATACCTTTTGGAGTTACTAATGGGGTGGCATGCTTTCAAAGAGTAATAAATAAAATTATAAAAGATGAAAAACTTAATGGGGTGTATTCTTATTTGGATGATGTTACAATATGTGGAAATGACCAAAATGAGCATGATAAAAACTTAAATGAATTTTTACAAGCCGTAGGCAAATATGGTCTAACTTTGAATAAGGATAAATGTAAATTCTCACAAGATACTATCTCAATTTTGGGTCATACTATATCAAACAATACTGTTCGTCCTGATCCGGAACGTTTTAAAGCTCTCATGGATTTACACCCACCTAAAGATGGTCAATCATTGAAAAGAATAATAGGGATGTTTTCTTATTACTCAAAATGGATTCCCCATTTTTCGGACAAGATATATAACCTTGTACATTGCAAAATATTCCCGATGCCTAACGAAGTAATTAAGAACTTTGAAGAAATTAAACAATTAATTGCTAAGTCATTGTTACATTCAATCAACAATAAAGCTCCTTTAGTAGTTGAGACAGACGCCTCCGACGTTGCAATAGGAGCAACTCTCAGTCAATTAGGAAGACCTATAGCTTTCTTTTCTAAAACACTTTCAGAAAGTGAGAAAAGACACTCTGCCATTGAGAAAGAAGCCCATGCAATTGTTCAAGCCATCAGGAAATGGAGACATTATCTTCTTGGACGACAATTTAAACTTTTAACCGATCAAGAAGCTCTATCATATATGTTTGATATGAAACATTCAAACAAAATCAAGAACGACAAAATACTTAGATGGAGATTAGAACTCTCTTGTTATAATTTTGAAATTCTATACCGGCCCGGAAGAGAGAATACAATAGCAGATGCTTTTTCCAGAGTTTGTGGAGCGACTAAGAATCCTTTGTTTGATTTACATCAATCTCTTTGTCATCCAGGAATCACACGGATGTATCATTGGGTACGGACGAAGAATTTACCATATTCTTTGGAAGAAATAAAAAGAATTATTACAGCATGCCCGATTTGCGCAGAAATAAAACCTAGATTTTTTAGAAAGGAAAATAGCCATTTAATAAAGGCTACAACGCCATTCGAAAGACTGAATGTAGACTTCAAGGGACCGCTACCTAGTACATCGGCGAATAGATATATTCTCACTATTGTGGATGAGTTTTCTCGTTTCCCTTTTGCTTTTGCTTGTCGTGACATAACAAGTACCACGGTTATGAAATGCTTTAATCAATTGTTTTCCATTTTTGGAACTCCGGCTTATATACACTCTGACAGAGGGACCTCTTTTCTTTCTAAAGAACTTACTTCATTTCTTCATTCTAATGGAATAGCAACCAGTCATACGACGCCGTATAATCCTGAAGGAAACGGTCTGGTCGAACGATACAATGGAATAATATGGAAAAACATAATGCTGGCTCTGAAATCAAAAAATCTGAAAATAACACAATGGGAAGAAGTTCTTACTGATGCTTTACACTCCATAAGATCTTTGTTATGCACATCTATCAATTGTACTCCGCATGAAAGATTTTTAATACACCCTCGACGCTCCGTTAATGGGACTGCTTTACCAGCTTGGTTGAAACGACCCGGAAATGTCTTGATGAAACGACATGTACGATCAAGTAAATTTGACCCATTGGTAGAGGAAGTTTATCTTATAGAAGCAAATCCTGAATATGCTCTAGTTCGTTTTTCGGATGGGCGGGAAGGAAATGTATCTCTCAAGCATCTAGCTCCTATTGGTGATGGATATGAAGGAGATGAACATGAACAAAACAATGACAAAGTAGAAGTGGTTGAACAAGAAAATATTTCGCCAACAGATTCGTCTCCGACACCTGAATGCACTGATTTGTCTCCGATACCTGATTCGTCAAGGCCCACAAGACTGAAGAAACCACCCGGTTATTTTAAGGATTATGTACAATTTTAGAGGGGGAGAATGATCTATCAAATTTTCCCCAACTAGAATTGTTATTATTATTGTTTTCATATAAATGTTTGTAAATATTTGTATAACATGTTATGTTGAATTTTTTGCCAATTAAAGCCTTATTGCTAGAAAGGTTTTCTTATTAC
>JAKCPI010012981.1:0-16434 GCA_023213315.1 Euborellia annulipes | reverse complement strand
ATTTTATATTTAAGTTAGGCACCCTACTGGACCGTGAAAATAAGCTTTTGAACAAAATCGGCCAAAGAGTACTGGTACTTTACTGATGTACTTTGTCAGTTTTTTCGATTTTCTCAAAAACTTTCTGCAATGATTTTGATTAAAATTCAAAAATCAATTATTTTTTTCGAAGATTTTTAAAATGTATATTTTCATTTTGTCCTTGAAATCTTTTGAAGCACACTTTACTCTTGTACTTCATAGGAAAGATAAGAGAAATGGTTTCCATAGTAACAATATATAAATATTTTTTCTATAAATTTTACAACTTGAATTCTAAGGGCACATGGGTGACTTTAGTCACGCAACAGTTTTGTCACTAGCAGTACGAGCCGTCACATTACATAGATTTATATGGGAGTAGCGCACACTAAGTGACAGACGTGACAGTAGAGTGACATTTTTCACTAGGGCAAGCAAGTAGGGCTGGACGGTAATGGATTTTCATTACCGACCTCGATAATGAAAAAAAAACCGGTTTTTCTCGAAAGTCGGTAAAATTTTACCGCCCGCGGAACCAAAGTTTGCCGCCGCGGAACATTTTTTTTTTTGCGGAACCAAAATTTTTCCCCCGGCCGGAAAAATATTTTACCTTTTTTTTAGAGACGCCAATTTTTGCCGAAACATTTTTTTTTCGCCGAACCAAAATTTTTTCCCGGCCGGGAAAATATTTTACCTTTTTTTTAGAGACGCCAATTTTTGCCGAAACATTTTTTTTTTTTTGCGGAACCAAAATTTTTTACCGCCCGAAAAAATTGGTTTTTGCCGGCTTTCGAAAAAAAACCGGTTTTTACCGAATTAGAGGTTCGTTACCGCGTTTTCGGTAAAAAATTTTTGCCGGTTTTTACCGGTAAACCGGTTTACCGTCCAGCCCTACAAGCAAGCAACTTCTCCGTGACACGGGTGACAGTTTGTAACGTGACTGAATTAAATATTTGTAAAAAATCACCGTGACAGTCACCTACTCGTTGGCGTGGCCAAATTTTGAAGGGTGACAGTGACAGAAACTGTTGCGTGACAAAAGTCACCCGTGTGCGCGTGCCCTAATATATCGGCGGAAACGAAATATATGTCGAAACAAAATGGTATGACAAGCACAGAACACAACTTTCGATTACCGAAGGTAAGAGAAAGTTTTAAATGCAACCAAAGGGAAAAAGCTTGGCAACACATCTGACGGCTAAGCATTTTGGTTGCCGAAGCTCAAGGCTCCACTCGCGACCGCATCACTTGTGGCGACGTTTGTACGTACATCATCAGTCATAAGATTTTATTATAAATCTTTTTCAATAAAAGAGAAGTGAAAATTTGAGAAGACAATTTGTAGAAAGAAAATTCAAATAAAATTGATCCTTAATTAATAAGTTTTTCTTCTAAATATTTCGATAACACTTTTACAAATTACCCTTACTAACCTATTCAAGTTATTAACCTCTTTAAGTTTATAGCTTTTTTTTGCCTCTGTATTAGAAAGGATGATAATTCATTTTTTTTGCTGGAAGATAGACAACCAAACTAACCAATTCACTAATGGACCTTGTAGCTTCTTTCCTTCTTGCATTATTTTCAACAGAGACAAACAGACTATATTGCGGAACCCTTTTTTTGGGGCAACAAATGGATAGTACTGAAATTTAAATTAAATAGGTGAAGAACGAAGACTAAGTTAGTATTTTTGTTTCCTTGTTAATATTTTCTCTTCTTTCACTAAATATAAATCATAAGAAATAAAAAGGCGTAGTTAATTAATAAATGAGGTCATAAGGGCGGATCCCATAAAAGGTGGGTAGATATCAAATATAATAGGCAAAAAGAGATTAGCCATTTGAATAAAACTTAATGAATCAATCAATTGTGTTTTTATTGAATTAAGTCGTGTATTGTTTTTTAATAATAATCTTTAGTAATGTGCATTAGAAAAAAAATCTGGGGTGACTAGTCGCACAGCAGACAAATTTCTCTTACCTTTGGTAATTGAAAGTTGTGTTTTGTGCTTTCACGCCAGATTTTTTGTGTCGAGATATATCTCAGCCAAAAACATCGGAGATGCAAAAAGGGGCGCCTCGCATTATTTTTGCCCAGCGTCGAGGTGAAATCAAAAAAATGCGCCTCGCTTTTCTGATTTATATAAAAGCGAGGAAATATTTTCACTTAAATAAAACCCCTACAGAATTTTATTTGTTTCATATATCCTCGCTTTTATATAAATCAGAAAAGCGAGGCGCATTTTTTTGATTTCACCTCGACGCTGGGCAAAAATAATGCGAGGCGCCCCTTTTTGCATCTCCGATGTTTTTGGCTGAGATTTCACTTCTTTTTGTGAAATATTGCATTTAAATATTATTTAATAATTTTTGTTTATTAAATATTAAGTTATCCCATGAATAGCTATTTTAATATGCATTCCAAACAGTAAAAAATAAATACATCATTTGGTATTAATTCAAAACGATAAACATAGGATTTCACCAAATTTTATAAAATTTTAAGTTTTTTATATTTGTTATGTTGGTAAAATGTAAATACATCGTTTGGTATCTATTCAAAACGATAAACATAGGATTTCTCCAAATTTTATAAAATTTTAGGTTTTTTATTTTTGTTATGTTAGTAGGATGTAAATACATCGTTTGGTATCTATTCAAAACGATAAACATAGGATTTCACCAAATTTTATAAAATTTTAGGTTTTTTATTTTTGTTATGTTAGTAGGATGTAAATACATCTTTTGGTATCTATTCAAAACGATAAACATAGGATTTCCCTAAATTTTATAAAATTTTAGGTTTTTTATTTTTGTTATGTTGGTAGAATGTAAATACATCGTTTGGTATCCATTCAAAACGATAAACATAGGATTTCCCTAAATTTTATAAAATTTTAGGATTTTTATTGTTGTTATGTTGGTAGAATGTAAATACATCGTTTTGTATCCATTCAAAACGATAAACATAGGATTTCACCAAATTTTATAAAATTTTAGGTTTTTTATTTTTGTTATGTTGGTAGAATGTAAATACATCGTTTGGTATCTATTCAAAACGATAAACATAGGATTTCACCAAATTTTATAAAATTTTAGGTTTTTTATTTTTGTTATGTTGGTAGAATGTAAATACATCGTTTGGTATCCATTCAAAACGATAAACATAGGATTTCACCAAATTTTATAAAATTTTAGGATTTTTATTTTTGTTATGTTGGTAGAATGTAAATACATCGTTTAGTATCCATTCAAAACGATAAACATAGGATTTCCCCAAATTTTATAAAATTTTAGGTTTTTTATTTTTGTTATGTTGGTAGAATGTAAATACATCGTTTAGTATCCATTCAAAACGATAAACATAGGATTTCACCAAATTTTATAAAATTTTAGGATTTTTATTTTTGTTATGTTGGTAGAATGTAAATACATCGTTTAGTATCCATTCAAAACGATAAACATAGGATTTCACCAAATTTTATAAAATTTTAGGTTTTTTATTTTTGTTATGTTGGTAGCACTTCTTCTTATCACGTTAATCTATTGTATTTCTATCTGAATGGATTTATCCTAAAAATTGTTATTCCATTAGGGATGAAAATTACTAATATTAATATATATGTTCCTAGATGACGTCATCAGGGAGCAAAATAGTCAAAATTGTCTTTTCGCCATGTTAGAGATAGGACAAATTTGAAATTTTGAATGCCTCTTAAAAAGTCACTTTTGATCCAAAATGAAATTTTATATCAAAGGTATCGGGTTTTTGATAGTATCTATTTGTATTTTAAATTTCATCCAAATCGGTCCAGCAGGGAAACCTGTAGCTTTGTCTAAAAATTTGAAAATTGAAGAAAAGAATGAAAAAAAAAGAAAAAAAAAAAAAGGAAAAATAAGAGACTAACTTTTGACCTTCCGAAATCGGCAAAATCTCAACTTTGAGCCTCTGCCATTCTTTTTGTGACTGGAATTTTTTTTTGAATTCGTGCTCAAAATAATCCTTATTTATTCTAGTTTAATATAAAAAAAATTTGGCTCCGATATCTTAAAACCTTTTTTGAGATATTCGCCCAGAAAGAGAAAAGTTTCTCAAAAAACATTTTTTCACGTCCCTATCTTTTATTAAGGATTTAAAATCATTCTTGATAATATAGTCTAGGGACGACTCGTCCATCTAAATGCAATGGGCCATTGACATCTATTGCAATATCAACTAAATGGTAGTATTAAGAGTTTCTTTGCTTTCTTTTGCTTTTCACATGCTCGGCGACGAGTCGCTCCCGCGACTCTTGATTTCTTTCCGTCGATATATTAGAATTTAATGTGTAAAATTTATAAACATGGGAGAATATTTATATTTTGTTATCATGACAACCATTTCTCCCATCTTTCCTATTAAGTACAAGAGTAGCGCTCGGGGCTTGGTGTAGAGGTTAGTCGTGCTAACCAACCTCGTATACAAAACGTCGCGGGTTCGGACCCCAGGCAGTCCGATGATTTTATTTAAGCCAATTGGATACGAAATGGCTTAAATAAGAATGCCTGGGCCCCATATATGTATATTAAATCAATAACAGTTATCTTAAATGTCTTATATGATTATTTGAATTTTAATCAAAATCGTTAGAGCGAATTTTGAGAAAATCGAAAAAAACTGAAAAAGTACATTTAGTTAAGTACTAGTACTTTTTGGCCCATTTTGTTCAAAAGCTTCGTGTCACGTCCCAAGTAGGTACAGTGAGGGACAATATCAAGTCTCACCTATGTGTTTTTACTTGTGATTATTTCATTGTTTTTAAAAAAATATTATATAACATTTAATGGAAATTTTCATGGTTCAAAACTAGAAAATTTCCTTAAAAGATTTTCATTTTCTTTTATAAAAACAATTAAATATACATCGACATCGAATTTTTGCCATGAATCCAATACCTTATATATAGGCCTATAAATATTACAAATATACAAAGATACGTAAGAGAAAGTAAAAATCCACCTATAAGAGAAGAAGTTTAAATAATCTGACTCAAAGCAATCGAGTCCCTTGTAAAAATATGCATGCAAATTCAGCCTTGAAGGGATGCAAATGTTAGGCGATCAGCGATCACCCACCAACGAAACAAAGAATGAAAAATCCTCGCCCACATTGCTCGTTTAAATTTTTTATGCGTGGTCATAAATTATTAGTATTTTTTTTTTTTTTTTTTTTTTTTTTTTTAGAGTTAATTATATTTTGCTACACATGCAAAACAGAGAATCTTTTACATTTTAAAATGAATTTTAATAAATAATCAATATGATTTGAACCATTGAGTTTTGAACCAAGAGGTTCATTAAAAGTCAAAAGTTTTTAACAAAATTTTATTTGACCTCACACAATGTTTCGTCCACTTGCTTGTCTGGAGTCAATAAAGTTTTGACTTTTAATGATCCTCTTGGTTCAAATCCTATTGAATACTAAAATGCAACCTATTCTGAAAATATTAGCCTTCAGAAAACTCTTGCCCATTTTTGTCGCTAGCTCTTGGACTTTTAGGTAAAGTCTTTAATTCTTAAGAGAAGTATCGCCTACGGGCTTGGTCTAGTTGGTAGCGTGCCTACCTTCTATACCGAACGTCGCGGGTTCGGATCCCAGGCAGCCCGATGATTTTATTTAAGCCATTTAGATACCAAATGGCTTAAATAGAAATGCCGGGACACCCAATAGATATATTAAATAATAGCGGTTATCGTCAAAGTCTTAAATGGCCTAAGTTGCCGACAAGACTGTGTGAATGTTAGTGTGAATGGGAAAAAAGTGTGAGTGTTTAAAAAAAGAGAAGTATCCTAAATGTACGATGCTACCAGATCAGTGACAGAGTGTCGCAAGAACAGGATTTTTTTTTTTAAATTTGTATTTGATTTGATTTTGATGAAGTCGAGAATAGTTGAGCCTTTCAAAGTTGATTTCAAAACAGCAAAGTTGAATACAAAAGAAGTATTCTAAAAAAATCGGAAAACTAAACCAATGGTGTTTGTGAGTTTTCTTAAAATGGGGTCAAGGCGCAGGCCGTTGAGCCCTTCTTGGCAATGTCACATGCTAGATGATTCATTTCATTTGTTTTTTGATCTAGTGTAGAAATAGGAAATCTTTTCACTTTGCGATTGACAAGTGGTTTTTTAAACCTGTTCACCTTTTTCCTCTTTTTTTTTTTTAGAGGTCGGATTTTTATATGTAGGCGGAAAGAAAGAAGGCCTCCTACCCTGAAGAAATGTTTAGACTTTCCTCAAGGTTGGCCGAGACTTTTCTAGAAGTAAATTATGATTCACACATAATTCAGTGGATAACAATATTTCTTCAGATAAGGGCATGAGTTTGGAGCCAAAGTTTTTTTTTAGACAATATGTTAATATTAATATTATAAAAGAAATCTACAAGTTAGTAAAAAATTAATAATTTCAGAATAAGTTGGAAAGACCGCGGCCAGGAAATTTTTCGCGGGTAATTACCCTTCACCCCCCAATTAATAAATTTAAAAAAATATATTTTAGCTAGGCGAATAGATGCATCGATATGTAGTAGTAAATAAATTGAATAAAAGGCATATCAGCTAGGTCTTTTTCTTTTCTCTTTTCAAACTCAGAGCGACGTTTCGGTCGCCTATCAGACTCATTGGCGTAGCCAGAAATTTTTGATGGGGGGGGGATCAAGAAATTTTTTTCAAAAATTTAAGATTATTTTAGGGTATTTATAAATCATTTTGATTTGTTTTTTTTAGCTAGAGTAAATTATTATATATTACTTTCTCTTACCCTATGTGAAATATAATTTGTATTAAATATCTTGGGTCCCATGGGGGAGAGGGGATTTGAACCCCAAAACCCCCCTGGCTACGCCTATGTATCAGACCATCTTCAATGGAGTACAAAAGACATAATATTAAGTGATTGTATCACATGGTTTCAATACATACATGCTGCATAGGGCTAGGTATTACTCCATCATGGTATCAAGTCACAGAGTAATACCTAGCCCTAGGCAGCTATATCTTTATGAATTGAAACCATGTGATACAATCACTTAATATTACGTAGTCTTTTGTACTCCATTGAAGATGGTCTGATAGACGACCGAAACATTGCTCTGAGTTTGAATAGAGAAAAGAAAAAAATTTTCAAAACTATATTTTCTCTCTCTATATATTTTTAATTTTTTTTTCTTTTTTTTTTCGAATTTCGAGACAGGTTTGGGCTACGTTCTAAACCTGTCCAAAAGAATTACCATAATTCGTGGCAGTAATGGAATTATGGTTAGGACCGTGAAGCCCAGGCCTATGCAGCAAAATTTTAGAGGCGAGAAAATTTAGAGAACAATTAAAATTTTAAAATCAATTTGGCTTAGTTACAGCGGGAGGAGTTCCGAACGCCCTTAGGTATTTTTTATAATATTCACAAGGAGATAGGCGACTCTCCTAACAAATCTCCTAGTTCCTGCCCTGCGGTGTTTCTAAATTATCTGAACGAGAATAATGAAGAAAACGCGATATGAAACATTCCAAATCAGCTGAGTTCATATAAGAAAATTTAAAAATTAAATTAAAAACACCCTGCTTAAAAAGTTTCAAAATTAAAAAATAATATTTTTTAATAAATCTTTGAAACTTATAACCTATTGTTTCTTAATTTAATTTTTAAATTTTTCTATATACATGATGTTTCAATTATAATCACGGTTGATAGTTTAAATTTAAGCTGGGCAAATTTCGTCAATATCTGCTGGAGAAAAAACCTGGTGTGACTGTCGCACAGCACACAACTTTCTCTTACCTTCGGTAATCGAAAGTTGTGTTCTGTGCTTGTCACACCAGATTTTTTGTGTCGACATATATTTAGTTTCCGCCAATATATTAGAATTTAAGATGTCAAATTTATAAACATGGGAAAATATTTATATTTTGTTACCATGGCAACCATTTCTCCTATCTTTCCTATGAAGCACAAGAGTAAAGTGTGCTTCAAACAATTTTGAGGGCAAAACGAGAATATACATTTGAAAGAGCATCTAAAAAATAATTGTTTTTTGAATTTTAATCAAAATCGAAAAAAACTGAAAAAGTACATCAGTAAAGTACTAGTAGTCTTTGGTCGATTCTTATTAAAAGCTTATTTTCACGCTCCCGGGAGGTGTTTAACTTAAATATAAAATTTCAGCCTCATAGCTCAATTCCTTCATGCTTAAAATTGAACACACACACACAGACACACAGACAGACCATATCGCGAAAACCACTTTTTTGGATTCAGAGGACCTCAAAACGTGAAGATCCATAAAAATCTCGACATCGAATTTTTGACATGAATCCAATACTTTCTCTCTCTATATATATATATATTACATATATACATAGGTAAGAGAAAGTAAAAAAAAATTCAGACTAATAGGGAGGAGGGGCGAAGAGATCTCACTGAAAACCAATCGAAGTCGATATTTATATAAACTATTTGAAATATAGAATTACAAAAAAGTGTTCATGTAGAACTAAAAGGCAGATAACGACTTAATGATTGTGAGCTGCTTTTAAAAGTAAATCAACTTTTCTATTTATGAAGCTGGCTTCCAACAAATAGTTCGGGGATACTTTTTATGGACTTCTTGAATTGATTGATAACCATAGAAACCATATAAAATGAAGCAAGATCTATACCTCTGCTCTGAGGAACAGGAGTTATCAAAATTTTTGGTTGATATAACCATATAAATCTTATTTATTTCATAACTTATTTAATAATATTTATGAATATTTAACCTAATTTAGATAAAAAATAAAATTTCAAGCATATGAACAAAATAATTGTGAAAGTGTTAAATATTTATAAAATTTTATATTAATTTTAATTAAAAAATATGTTTGAAAGGAGCTTGTTTAAATTTGGCTAGTTTTTTCTTTAGCTGTGGGTCTCTTGCCCACGCGAGCCACTTGCGTGACTCACGGCTCTCAGGTCGCCACCTTTTAAGGTGTCCTTCCTCTACATGACGACGACCTGTTGCCGGAGCAGACACCCGCCCAGTCGGCTTGAACAAGCCAAGGGAGCAAAATCGACCAAATAAAGTGTGATCATCATTACTTTCATTTAGAATTGAGAATGTGGTAATGATGAGGAAGTATACAAATATTCCCACAATAGATTTCACTTTTTATTCTAAACAGAGAGGGAGAATTTGATAAACCATTTATGGAATGGAAAAGAGCAAGTACAGGTACAGCAAATAAATAGAGCCTTTGGAAGCCAATTGCCGAAAGGGAGAGGTTTTGGACAAAATTTATTTGTCCATCCTCAGTCCTCGTTGGCTTATAAATTAATTAGGCACAAAGTTGTTAATGTTGTTGTGGCACGAATTTGTGCACATGTATATTTTTTTATAAAATCAGGCAAGAACCTCGCAAGGAGATGGAAGATGCACAGCTCCACGCTCCACAATAGGTCGAATTCGCAAATATGCGGTTAAAACATCTAGGGGGGGGGGGGGCAGTGGGGGCATGTGAGGCACACGGAGGCAGGCCCCGGGAAGCAGATATCAGGGGGCGGCAATTAAAGAAAGATTTACTAAAAAAAAGGTAAAATGATATGAATTTTTGTATAAAAAATTTTAAGAAGGGGGCGGCAAATTAAATTTTGCCCCTAAAGATTCAATCAAAAACAAAAGTTTCATCAAAATATTTTTATGTTCACGAGTATCTAATTTTTAACATTTCTAAAGGTAGAGCTTTCAACTTTGGGATGAGTGTCGATTTCCCGTATTCATAGTCATTGCTTGAGCAACAAGGAATCCTTATTACTATATAAATGTATAGATATAAGGATTCCTTCTTCCTCAAGGAACGACTATGAATTCGGGTATAAGATAGATGCAATCAATATATGCTATTTGAAAATAATATATGGTGAACATCTTCACAAATTTCCATTATTTGGCTTGTGAAATCTTGCTATCGAAATTACGACCTCTTCTAGTAAAATCGAAGCTTTGAAAATTTGCCAAAAAGCTTTCTATTTGAAAAATTCGGGGTTTAGTTTTTAAATTGTAGATTATGAAGACTTCAAAATAACATTTTATAAACAAAATATTTTTTAAACAGATATAATTTTCAATATAAACATACGTAGGCCCTATGTTGTTTTATTAATAACTTGGCATTAGTTATATTTTAATTAGAAGAATAAAAACAATATAACCCGTTAAGAAAAAGAAAATTTTTCAAGGAGAAATAAAGAGGTGTAGGTGCGAGCGTAGGCCGAATCGAGTATTTCGCAATTCGACCCTAAACGGCGCAAAAACAAAAGTTTCATCAAAATATTTTTATGTTCACGAGTATCTAATTTTTAACATTTCTAAAGGTAGAGCTTTCAACTTTGGGATGAGTGTCGATTTCCCGTATTCATAGTCATTGCTTGAGCAACAAGGAATCCTTATTACTATATAAATGTATAGATATAAGGATTCCTTCTTCCTCAAGGAACGACTATGAATTCGGGATAATTCGGAGTATAAGATAGATGCAATCAATATATGCTATTTGAAAATAATATATGGTGAACATCTTCACAAATTTCCATTATTTGGCTTGTGAAATCTTGCTATCGAAATTACGACCTCTTCTAGTAAATCGAAGCTTTGAAAATTTGCCAAAAAGCTTTCTATTTGAAAAGTTCGGGGGTTTAGTTTTTAAATTGTAGATTATGAAGACTTCAAAATAACATTTTATAAACAAAATATTTTTAAACAGATATAATTTTCAATATAAACATACGTAGGCCCTATGTTGTTTTATTAATAACTTGGCATTAGTTATATTTTAATTAGAAGAATAAAAACAATATAACCCGTTAAGAAAAAGAAAATTTTTCAAGGAGAAATAAAGAGGTGTAGGTGCGAGCGTAGGCCGAATCGAGTATTTCGCAATTCGACCCTAAACGGCGTGAGATGTGGAGGCGAGAAGACAGCCAACCAATCTCTAGTTTCTCTTTTGCTTATTTTCTAATGCAATTTCATTTAAAATTCAAATAATAAAATGTATTTAATGATTGATATTTCTTTAACATTTTATCTGAGTGAATATAGTAGGCCTATTGATATCAGAAAAAATTCCAGCCTTAATATTTCATTTAAATGGGATATTGAAAAATCTTTTCTTTTTTTTTATTTGAATAAGACACGAGTAAAAGTATTAAATGGGCCTAAATATAAGAGGTCCAAATTTGAGTTGGAATTTACATTTTCAACTATATCTCATATTCTTGTGAATTAATTTCCAATTAATCTCTAATTTTTTAAAATTTCAAATCTTTTTTTTGCCGACGTTTCGGTCTGATATACGACCATCATCAGGGCTACAATCAATAACTGAAAGGAGCGAGTGAGTTTACAGTCAAAAAAGAAATTTTGTTTTCTTACATCACATGCGCACAAAATAGACATATAAATATAATAAAATCAATGATAAAATTAAGAAACATACAGTAGTTACATACAAGGTATATAAATAAAAATAAAAATATATAACAACCTGAAGCGTGTCAACAAAATTCCTCAAAATGTCGAATGACACAATTGTGTAAAATATTTTTTTGCCATTTTGACATTTTGAGGAATTTTGTTGACACGCTTCAGGTTGTTATATATTTTTATTTTTATTTATATACCTTGTATATAACATAATGTTTCTTAATTTTATCATTGATTTTATTATAATTATTTGTCTATTTTGGCGAATGTGATGTAAGAAAGCAAAATTTCTTTTTTGACTGTAAACTCACTCGCTCCTTTCTGTTATTGATTGTAGCCCTGATGATGGTCGGATAACGGACCGAAACGTCGGCTTGAAGCGATTAATAAACGAAATAAACTTAGCTGCAATCGCTCTTTTTCTTTCTTCCTTACTTCCAAATAAAATTGATTGTTATTGTTTTTTTTAAGGTCTTTTTCGGCATTTAAGGCCATTTAGACCCCATCCCTATTTCATGATTTGTAGTCAAGATAAATTTTTCTCGCCTGGGACGGGAGGCAAACCCGGGAGGGACCCCGGCGCAAAAAGCTTATTAGTGTTATTCGTATTAAAGTTTTTATAATGTGTTTATTTATATGTTTAGTATTTGTATTAGTGTTTTTGTAATGATTTGTGTTATTTGAATTAATGTTTTTGTATTCTGTTTATTTTGTAACAATGTATTTTGTACAATATTCAAACTGGGGGATGGCCTATGGCCAACAGGCAAAAAAAAAAATAAAAATTGCTTGACTTGTTTACTTTACCTCTACTAATGGTAGGTCAATAGACTTAAATTGAAGAAAAACATTTTTTCTCAGTCGCTCGAGTGATCTGCTAGCAGGTGGACGCGCTCGGTCCGTATCCCAAGTATCCTACAGTTTTCGTTCTTGTATTTCTTATCATGGCAAATTCCAGCTATAAAATGAGAAAAATAAAAGAGATAAGTTAGGAGAATTTTGTTCATTAAAAATGATAAGATTTAATATTACTTACGAAAGGATCCAGTTGGTTATGCCCTGAAGAATCTCGACGATCTCAGCCCCCACTCCCACCCTAACCATCTAAAACAAAAGAAAATTTATATCATTGATTGTACGTAATATTTTATGAAAAATATTGAAAATTTCTTTAACTTACTCTGTAGACTGCTTCTTTCGGCTCAACGAGGGCTTCCCTAAAAACTAACCTAATCCCACACTATCTATGACCGGGACGGTCATCTAATTCTAAAATGCAGTTCCTCTTCTTTCTTGAGACGGTCGCGAACGCGGCACTCCCGGAAGGCAGGTAAGCCTTCATTATATCACTTCGGAACGATACGGTGAAAACGCGCCCACAAACCCAAAAGGTAAAGAGGAGGAAATGGAACGCATACAGTACATATGTACTAAGACACATTACAGATCAATTAATCTCCACCCACCTGCCTAATCAATGTCATTTAATAGCGAACTAAAATAGAGCAGAGATAATTGATCTGATAATCATTCACGAGTTAGGAAGGGAGTCTGGCCAATACAATACTGAAGATCCCCCTTGATTGCTCATCTCAGAAACAGAATGACGTTGTTCAAGATGCATGCTGAAAAAAAAGAACCCTAAAAGCTAACAACAACCTATACGAACTCCTAACATCTTGAACATTAACTCATTCTGTCCTGAAACAACCAAGGCCCAGAACTCAGCACTGATGACAGAACTCCGGAGAAAGAGAAAACACTCTTTCTCTCAAATGCGCGAAGGAGAGAAACACAATAGAGGAATTATCCTATTTCCCTTGAACAACGGTCAAAAGTGAAATGATCCTCTACTGGGAGCCCTGCCTGAACCTAAATGGGACGAACAACAACACCCTATGCCAGTATTGAGGAATCAATTCACAATTGAACGACTATTCAAGAGAACATCAGAAAATTCCGACATAGAAGGCCTAAACCCCAAAAAATATAAGATATTCATGAGCGTAGAGATTTTCTAATTATTTTTATCGCCCTTTATAAAGAATCTGTCTATTGCTAGGTAATCTATTAAGTATTGCGTGTATTCTTAAACATTAACATTCTGTTAGTAAACATAGTGATAGATTCCCTTAAATAATATTTGATAAAAAAACCATTCACGCAAAACTCAAGTCCTAATAATATTATATAATAATAATTAAAATAATAATGCATGCAATAATAATTCAATTGTCTGAAATGTTCCCACGAAGGATAATGAATGAACGGGTACTGTGCATGATTCATTTAATACCAATAAACAATTTACACTTCTTTACCTTATGCACATTGACCACACATCCATTCATTACCAATAAAACCAGCCATCCTTCAAGTCTTGAAATCTGCATTTGGGCACTGAAATATAAAAACCTACTCTACTATGATACATTTAAAAGAATCGAACAAAATGTTATTATGATAAAATCAAATGAATTTAGAAAGTATTCTTAAATTAGAAAAATTAACGAGAAGTAATTTTAAATAAAACGGAAATGAATTAATTTTAATTTAAATCTTTAACTATCTAAAAGAAAGGGACTCTGAAATGGGAGAATATATGTATTAATAACATCCTATCCATGCACCTAATTTATATCCTATAAAGTTTTTAGGCCGAATTAAGAAAATTCAAACAAATTTTGAAAAACCTAGTTCTATCTCACTCTACGCCCACGTAAATGTTCATACAGACTTTTGATGTACTGTACACTCTGCAAACAGCTGTTGTAGAGACTGCCTTGATGACTCGACGTTGGTTGAACCGATCGTCCGCTCCAGAAAATCTTCAAGACGGTATTCAAATCGCTGGCTGAAGATGAGAAGACACTTTCACTTTATCACAAAATTTTCCATCTGAAATAAAAAAAATAAAATAAATCTATTAGTATATTTTCTCGATATTGTAATGTTTACAATTTGAAAACTTTAATTTTAATAAAATCAAATCTAATCATTTTAGTGAATTCCAGTAATTAATATAAAATCTCTGCTCAAAAAATTAAAATTGTGAGCATTTGTAAAGGTATATTCAAATTCTTATATTCTGAAGGCTCCAAACAAAGAAAAATACTCTTGTCAGTAGCCGCGGTGGTCCCCTCTAGTCCGATCCCCTCCCTTCTCCGTGGCAGGATCCCAACCTTTTTTGATGTACGGCCCACTTTTTCCGTAAAAAAAACGCCGAGGCCCAGTGTATAAATAAATATGCGTGTGTATGTGTAAGTAAAATGAGTTGGTACAAAAAAAATGTTTTTATTGCATTTACTTTGTATTAAGAACAAAAAGCAATCAGTCAGGTTTGAAAAAAAGTCAATCGTCAATAGGGACCGGGTCTACCGAAAAAATACATAAATAAATTAAAAAAAAAAAAAAGAAAAATCTCAATGGCCTCAGCCAAAAAGGCAAAATTAAAAAATCTGGTGTGACTGGCGCACAGCACACAACTTTCTCTTACCCTTCGGTAAGAGAAAGTTGTGCACCGTGCTGGTCACACCAGATTTTTTGTGTCGAGATATATTTAGTTTCCGATAGCACCTTAGTTTCAAACTTGCATTTTAAATGTTGACTGCTTCAAATAAACTATGGTTATTTTTCAAAATTTTAATCTCATATTTGGACATTTTATACACAATATAGAATCGTAAATAAATACAAAATTTCATAAGAATTGGAAAAAAAAAAATTTTAAATGCGTAAAAAGTTCCAAAGGGGACCACCCTTTTGAATCGAAATTAACATACAAATCCCTATAGGAAATTAACATTAGGCCTATGAGAGAAGGCGGAGAGACAGGCGATAAGGTTTGCAAGTGAGCAGGGGCGTAGCCAAGGGGGGGGGGATGGGGGGGGAGTCTCCCCCCCCAGGTCGGATCGAGTTGGCAAATGTTGGTAAAATCAAGGACCAGTTGGCAAAATAAAGTTTATTTAACAGAAATTAATTTATATTTTAATTTAAAAAAAAATTAAATTTTCTTTTTTTACATTTTCATCTATTAAAAAAATTTTTTTTTTTTATTTTCAAATAAATAAATTTATTTTCTTTTTACTGAATATAAATTTATACAATATAATACAAACACATAAAGAAAATCATTAGGATTATTTTAAAAGAGAAAAATAAAATATTTGAACAAATAAAAGAAACCGCAGTCGTTCATTTGAATTTTCTTTATTACTATAATTGTAAAAAAAAAGGAATTCCAATTAAACAATGTTTTTGATAGAAATATCAATTTTATACAGGTCAACAAAAAAAGTTTTTTGAAATTTAGGGTTATTCCTGCCTATATGGAAGCGCTAATTCCAAAAATGCCATCACTTTTGCGCCATCGGCTCTAGTTTTAGAGATATAGAGAAAATTAAATTTTAATAAATAATCTGATCAAGAGCGACTCTTATTTTGAATTTTCTAGATTTTTTTAAGTCGTTACCCCTTAAAAATATGCAGTTAGTTGAAATACATAGAAAAATAGGTCTATACTGAAAAGCTTGAGCCCAATCGGAGGTGGCTAAGTGGTGCAAAACATGGCTAAAAGTTTAGAAAAATTGGATTTTTTCATTTTTTTTTTAGGATACTCCTGAATAGAATTTTTACCATCCCTGAGTGGAAAAAAGTATGTTTACGATCTTCTCTAGTTTTTAACTATCCAAAAAGTTAAGCAATGCCAAGCGTGGCGAAAGCCCCGGGATTGGTGACCCCGAGCAATCAGCTTGTGGAACGTCCTATCGGTAGCCATCGGTATAATGTAATTTAGAAATATTTTAAATAAAGTCATACCTGGTCTCTGTAGCCGAAAAAAAAAAATAATTCATTGAAAACAAAATTATGAGCAAAACTGTTTTCTTAGTCAGGATTCAGAGCTATCCATCCATATACCCAAGA